>OMLP01017013.1:3497-29769 GCA_900302685.1 Spondyliosoma cantharus
GAGTCCTACTCAGTACCGTAAAATGCTTCCGTGCAACAGATGCCGCATGGTGATGAGGTGGAACATCAGACACGACACAACACAGATGCACATAAACACAACATAAAATGATCAAATAGCTTAACAAAGCCCATGTTTACATTTCCCTGACAAGTATACTGTGGTGGATGTGTTAAGACTCTGACAAGTCTTCCCTGGTGGTGTGCTGGTGTGTCTTTACCAGGTCAGCGAAATACTGATATGGCATTTAATCTCAAATCATCTGTTTTTATATAGAAATGTATTCATCCATGAAGCTGGAGCCTATCCCTGCTGACACTGAACAACTGAATGAATTAAATACATGTGTTGTTCGCCCAGAGCAAGAATGTGGATAACATGCCTGAGGGAGCAGCACCTTAAGGTCCAGTAGGATCACCAAAGCTGTCCTTTAGCTGACTTCTACTTTTTCAAGGAACAGCTGTGATGGCCTGAACTCAAAAATATTCTCGTCCCTGTACAGCCTTGTCCCTCTTTCTCTTTCTAGGTCAAATAGAGTACTCCCATCTACAGGCATGCAGCTGAAATTTTAGTCTCAAATCTTTCTTTTTATAGTGTCTCATATGTCTCAATTTTTTGTATGGGCTACATTGCTGACAAACCAAACAGTCCTCCAAAATATGCCGCCTGTCCTCTCCCTCTAAAGCAACACATTACCTGTGGTTACATGGACAATATTTGATTGAAATCGTTTTGAGCAGAGATTCCAACTTGGCTGCTTACATTGAGGGAAAAATAAAATGATGCAGTAAAATGTGTGTTTCAGTGCCCTAAAGCACGTAAAGCATGATTCGCATGCTCCATTCTGACATTATACAGCAGCAAATAAGACACAGACACCTACAGAGTTACTGCCAAATGCAAATATTGTTTGTAGTTTGTAAAATCATCTCACGATAATGGCATTATCGTGATATCTCTAGAAGATGTATGCGTCAAGGTTTGATATTGACACTTTCCTAAAAGCAGAGGAACGCCATTTAAAAATCAGTGACATCATCACAATGTAAGATCTATGGGCCGAGCTGGAACTGGACATATTCAGTGGGCCACATAACCAGGATGATAACCCGGAAGCTGGAAACTTCTTTTGGCGGAGGCTCCAGGCAAGTTCTCATTGGACTGTGTAGGCGCTATTTTTGCTCTCGGAGTAAAGTTCTATTATTAGATCTATGGGGTTGAAAAAAAAAACACTTGCAGCTCCTCAGGCCTGTGATAATTAACCCATCAGAGCAGTCTGGGCCCTGAAACTGAATGTTCAGACAGAGGGTGATAAGAGGTGCTGCAGCCATGGACAGTATCAGAAAATGTTGTTTAAAGACATTAAACATGAAAGGCATGTATTCTGGTAGACAACCAAAATAAGCCTGTAATTAAGCATGATATGGAACCTCTTAAGTCCTCCTCCATGCAAACATGGGTTCTACTTCTTGGACTTTTTGACCTTTGCTGCGCAGAATGATGTGTTTCATGTGTGTATAATCAGGTTTTTAGAGTCTTGTGGGGACAACATTTCTCCTTGCTTTATTGTTTATCTACAAGCTTGATTTTGCAACAGTTGTGGTATGCAACTTTACAGAAATGTGATGGCGAACCTGCACACGCACATGACTTTCCACTGAGGTAGGAAACATACACGTCATCGGACAATCATATCAAGATATCATTGATTTTATGTTTTAAAACATTTTGGGCTACATTAATAAAAATTTATTTGATGTGTTTCTTGATCAACGTACTTGGGGAATAAAGTTGATTGCTATTCTGATATCATCAATTATTAAAGTTTGTTACATTAACACTTTTGAGATGTTTTTGTCAAAGAGTTACTTCATGCATAATCTTCTACAATCTCAGGTTAGGTTATTTAGTGAGATGAATGGGTGTTTTTGTTGTTTTTTCCCTTCATTTATTATTAATAGCACATTCTTGCTGTTTGCCATAATAATGATACCCAAGAGAGGCTCCAGGGGACAGAGTGCAACACTGTGCAGTACTTATGAATGAGAGAGTACAAATGTGCTTTGAATATATTAAGGGGCTCTGAAGCACATCATTTAAACGCTGCTGTGATGTGAGCACTGAGGAGTGTCAGTGATTTGCGTCTTTCGTATTTCTTCAGACAGAATCACCATCGCTGCTGTCGGTAGCTAGACTTATTCGATATAGTGTATTTTGTTGCTAAAGGATCACTGATATCTGTAAGTGATGCCTGGGCTCCTATGTAAGCAGTAGACGAGGTCGGGGATCAAAGTAAAGAGGAGACGGGGAGACCGGAGAAATCACATATGTTGAAGACAGTCGGGCCTGCTTGCATTTCTGAGGGCCAGACTGAAACAAATACGTCACGCGAAGTGCCAGCAGAACATGAATTCTTCTTAAACTGAGCACAACAACAACGTTCCCCCAGGACAGCCGTTGTGGGAGAAATCACGTTGTCCCTCAAAAACTTTGGTGTCATCTCAATCCATAGTCAATTACTCAGGCTGAGCGGCCTGCCATTTCTCCACGTCAATCATCCTGTGTGAGTGTCTTCAGATGTGACAGCAGGCTGAAAGCTACAGCACAGAACACGAAAAGCAGATCAGGTGTGATGGCGTTAAATGAGAAAATTTTACACACTCTCCATCCTGTTCCCACAGATAATTAACGCTGTCAAATTTGTTCAAATTACTATGTTTGTGCTTTTTGAGCATGTCCCAATTGTTTCCAGTTGAGTTCCTGATGCACCTTCCCTCTCTCCTCGCAGCGTATGCATCATGGAACAATTTTATGCTGCTTAAAGAGCGCTTCTGTGACATTAGCATGTCCATACAATTCATCACATAATGGTCAATCTATCATGTGAGCGGGGACGGGGATGATTGCAGGCCTCTACATACACACACACGTTAATATGCTGCATTCACTGGTTTGTCCTCTGTAGAAATACACACTGGTCATACTGTCATCCTTACTGATCCCTCCAATTATCTGCCATGATGACAGAGACTGCACCACACAGGTGCAATGAAATGTCACACAAAAATGATTTGCCGTGGCCAAGAGTGCTTTTTTATCTATAACAACAGGTGTAGGGGGAAATATTAGTTTCATATTAAATTTGAGGAACCTGAAGGCATTTAAGTGAAAGGTAATGCATCCGTGAGGAGGTCTTGCATGTTGACTCATTGGTGATTCATTAGAGAATACGACAAACCACCAAGATTAGAAAAAAAAAAAGCCTGTACATTGAACTGCATGGTTAAAAAACATTTTCTACACCATTAATGACTTACAAGGACCTTCCTCATGCATGGGTATTATGCAGGTATATGATATTTTTCTATGGTATTGAAAATTATTATTTCTAGGATCTAAGATTATTTCTTCTTTTATTATTAAATATTCTGATTGATGGAGACAACAAGAAATGGTCTTGCAAGGCTCCATTTGTTGCAGCCTCCACTAAGTCCTTTACTCAAATAGCGCAGCAGCTAAAATGTGAGATATTTTGACATAAAAAAAATTCGAGTTTTAAAACATGGGCAAATGTGATTAGCCCGTTTATTCCTAAATGTGTTACAGAGGTTACACTTCAATACATTTGTGTTAAACAGCACCTTTCCTTGGAGCTGACATGAGGTTGAAAAACCCATCTACCTGAAGACTGTGTGAATTGCAAAGATTCCTGGGTGGATGAGCTCTTGACAAGTAACAATACATTTCATCATTCCCTTGGTTCATTTCCACTGAGAGTTTAAAACAAACACATACTTTGAAGTTAAAAAGAATATCAGTCCTCGGTCGTCTCCCTCTCCACCAGACTGTCAGTCCTTGAACAGTTTATTGTGTGCTTTCTCCCTCCCGTTCTCTGCATATGTACTTAAAAGACACTAGTGATGTATAACCAAAAGTCACGCTTGAGTAAAAGAGATGTCGTGTTAAAATATTTTAGTGGTAAAATTGGTCACCCAGTGGAACATTTACTAAAGTAAAGCACAAATTGTACTGAAGCGCAGTACTTGAGTAAATCTACTGCGTTACATTCCATCACTGAAAGCCACAGAGTTGGAGAAAAGCCTTGATTATAAAACAAACAGGGTCCAATTAAAGCAACAGAAGGAGTATTTTAGTCTGACTAGTTTAACCAGAGATTGACGGTGTATTGATTCCTGCACGATCAAAGTAGACATCTATCAATTTTTCACATTGATTGGATCGATTCTATTATGAAAAGTATTGTTAACGTTGTCTTACTGTCTTAAACATCTCTGTGAGTGCAACATAATTACTGCCTCACTCAGTGTAGCGTGAAATGATCATCTCAATAGCACAGTGCAGTACCTGTGTTTAGTGGGACTGGGGTGCTGGAAGCTGAAGTTTCTGGAAGTAAAGCTGGGGCACCATCTGCTGGAGAAATAAAATAATGTTGTGGTAGAATCTGACAATGAAAAAATTAAATATCTCACACAACACAACGTTACTACATTTTTTTTTTTCATCAACAGGATGGATTAGTGACCATTTCTGACCAGTGTTTTCTTTCATAATGCAGGATTGATATTGTTTCATAATCATTTTATGCCGATAATTCCGTGTTTTCCATAGTTATTAAGCAATTTATATCTGTTTGCTCTTTTTGCCAGAGAAGGCAAAGTACGGAACAGGTGCAGTAGATGATCAAAAAGAAAAGATTGCTGGATAGAAGAATGTAATCCCTGATACAGCTGATTTATTGTACTGTACAAGAAATGCATATTATGATTCATGGCAAATGAAAAAACAACGCAAATCTGCTTCAAATCTGCCATCAAATGGCAACATTTTGCATTCTCAATCCAGATAAATACAGCAAATATCACTGAGTGGACTGATGCATTTATGTGTAAGCACGACTTCAATGCTGTAACTGTTAAAGGTGGAGCTAATTTGCTGCTGGGTAGTTTCAAGTATGATAATGCATCCAGATGTATCCGTTGATGCATTTTGTGTAAAATAACATGAATCTGCAAAGCAACCTTACTAAAGTTTAGTATACAGTATAAATACCATGGAGTAAATGGTGCATTGTGTGCCTCTCAATAATAATACTGAGACATAAAGTAGCTTGAAACGAAGATACTCAAGTAGAGTAGGTCTACAGGTATTCCTTACCTCAAAATTGTACTCAAATACAGTATTTGAGTACAATTTACTCACTGACATTCTACCTTTACTTAGATAATTCAAGGAATCCTGTGTGCGGCATTTTTTCTATGCAGATCTGAGTCACTAAAAACATTACAAGTGCCCATTTTAAACATTTAGCATTAAGATTAAGATTAGTTATTTTATATATATAATATTATATATAATATATATAAAATATATTAAGATTAAGATTAGTTAGGAATATTCTAATCTACATTTTAAACTGGAGTGAGGGATTTGCAGCAGGCCACCAGCATATGATGACAAGAACGTGCATATAAGGTCATTTAAGGACTTCTCTGATGCCAGTATGTTCACCAGAATGGATCACTAGCCACCTAGTGGAAAGGCGGACGGAAAAAAAGAAGTCTTAAAATGTGGAGACAAAACACTCAAAACAGGAAAACCAATTCAGGCATTTTGTAGTAGAACCCCATTCTAAAAATAAATTCATTTCACTGACTCTGAGTTGCAAAAGTGTGTTAAATATCTGAAAGTATAGTGTTATAGGTTTTCTTTCTTTCAGTTGATCAGCGATTACATTTTCCTGGTCAAAAAAAATCGAAGCAAATGCAATTTACATTTGTTGATGGAATGTAACACAGCTCATTGTATATGAGTTTCATTGTTTTGATATTTGCATTTATTTCATAAAAGATGGTAAAAAAAAAATAAAATAAATGAAAACAAGCATGAGCAGATGCAACAAAATCCAGGAACCTTATTATTTTCCATGACCAATATGTGGAATTTCAGGGTTAGAAAAAGGATTATTTGGTGCAAATTAAAGTCAGGCATCATAAAAGAATGTCCCTGGTGTCTGAAGCTAATCAAGACAAACTGTATTGTGAATTGTGGAAAATTCAGTTTGGCTTCTTGGCAACCCGTTCCTTCTCTTTCTTATTGGAAAGAGATATGAATTTAATCATATAAAAACATTTAATTTAAAAATTATATTTATTGATATACAATTTTTAAAAGCATGTTTTAAAGCTACTGATGCGTTTACAAATATCTTGCAGGATTCATAATTAGCCCATAAATAGTTTCATTATCAATGGCTGTCGTGATTTAAATTATTATTATTATTTAACTCGGGTGAATGATGATGATGCTCCTTCGACTCCATCGACGAGCAAACTTGTGATCACGAGCCGAAGCAGCGTAATGACATTTGTACGTGAGGACGCACAGGAATGACGCACTATTATAAAGCCCTGTTTTCTGACGTCAGCGGCCTCTTCCCTGCCTATGCCCTCGTGAGGTGGGCAGCGTAAAATTTCCTGTCTGTTTCGCCACTAAGCGAATCCAATACCATCCGCCAAAATGGTAAGTTTGTCACATTTCTCCTAGTTATAAACGAGTTATAAGACACAAAAGGTGTCTTCGATGTTAGTATTTATAATTTTGCATCGGTACTTTGACGGATGCTACGCTATTTGCATGTTACATCTATGGATCGGGCTTTGATCAAAATGGCAGCCATTTCGTTGTCTGCAACGTTGTCCGTTATATATAATTATTGATTAAAAATCAACTTCTGAATTGTTGCTGAATTATTTGCGTGTTTACCTCTTTTAAAACATGTTCTGAAAGGCGATATGCCGGCCGGCCCTTTTGTACAGGCTGAAATGGCTGACGTTGGTTGCCACTACTTGCTAACTTTTACCATTGGTTGCCGTTTTGTAATCCAACGTTGAGCCTTTTCTATAAATTCTTGTTAAGTCTAAGATGACCGTAGCTGTATCAGGACTCTTGTGTTTTAAAAGGCGGTCTGGGTGTAGTGTTGGCCATATGTTTTTGGCGCTGTAATGGGTAGGGGGGAGATGACTTGCCGGCATTTCGCGTTTCTGGCCCGACCGGCTAATTTAGCTTTCAAGCCCGTGTTAGCATCTAGCATAGTGTCAAAGTCTGTACACGTGGCCTACAAGAGCCGACGCATTGTGCCGGCTATTAACGTGGTTTAACGTGTTTATACCAATTGGTATTCAATTGTCATCGTAGTCAAAATATCAGTTGTCCATCGGCTGTACTGTTAAACATCGACAGCGAGCTGTAATAAATTTCTGTTCAGTGTAGATGACGGTAACGTCACAGCTGATGTGATGCTGATGGCGGACACAACGCCCTGGTGGAAATGCTGCACAGTTGACGTTGCGTCAGCAGCAATTTCGATAAGCTGTGGGTGCAGTTAGTTTGAGGCCAAGTTGAATAACAAGTGTGTGCGCACTATAACAAATGACGACATGAAAATCAGTGTCCATAAATTATAACTGGAAGATCCACAGTGGATATATTTAAGACTCTTTTGCTACGTGTGCAGACTTGTCAGGTGTTTTGTTTTCTCTTTCCGTGAATGTACTAACCTGATTTTGCCCCCTCAGGTGAACTTCACAGTCGACCAAATCCGTGCCATCATGGACAAGAAGGCCAACATCCGTAACATGTCTGTGATTGCTCACGTAGACCACGGAAAGTCAACCCTGACGGACTCGCTTGTGTCGAAGGCTGGCATCATTGCCTCAGCTCGTGCTGGAGAGACCCGTTTCACAGACACAAGGAAAGATGAACAGGAACGTTGTATCACCATCAAGTCTACGTAAGTATCTTGTGTCCCTATTGTATTTGCAGTATAGCATTTTGTAGCAAGCAGATTAACATAAAGGGTGGTGTTTGTATTTTTTTTTATGCAGCACCTCCCCGGTAAAGTCAAAATGCACGTTAATTGGGTTGTTGTTCCAGTTCCTAATAGGTGTCAAAGTTGTTTTACTTTAACTCTAAATTATAGCTAAACATTTTGCAAAGTATGCTGTTTGTTTTAACATAACTTTAACTACTGTTCTGCTTTGACTTTTACTGTTATGGTATATAAAACAATTGGCAGAATTAGATTTGTGTTCATTCCAGTTGATGTGAAGTAATTAGATTTTGTCAGTGCTATATTGGTTAGGCATTGTATGGAAGACCTCTCTGCACTGTAAACTGTTTTGATAGTATTCCCCGATTGGGATGAAGAACACACATTAAGTGTCATTTTTTTTTATTTGGCATCTGACTTTGTCTGACAAATTTTTCCAACTTGCAGCGCCATCTCCCTGTTCTACGAGCTCGGTGATAATGACTTGGCCTTCATTAAGCAGGCCAAGGACGGGAATGGCTTCTTGATCAACCTGATTGACTCACCAGGGCACGTTGACTTCTCCTCTGAGGTGACTGCTGCCCTCCGTGTCACTGATGGAGCCCTGGTTGTGGTGGACTGCGTGTCTGGTAAGGCCGTGGCTGACCAATCCTCAGCAACACAATTTCCTAATGCAGAATATATGCTTGTCTTGGCTGACGGGTAGTTTGATCAAATCATTTTTATTTATGTAGCCCACAGTCATATTGTCTCAATGGGATTTGCAATCTGTTCAGTGAACGACATCCTCTGTCCCTCGATATGAGTGAGAAAACCTGCTATGTTAATGGGGGGGGGGAGAGAATCTTTTATGATGATTATATTTATGATGATTGACTTCAAAGATAAATCAAAAGCGCAGCATTTTTTCTCATGAGAAGCTTGTGCAACAGGAAAACCTGAGGTGCTAATTTACAAAATAAGTGATGTTGCCATGTTAAAAATCAGACTGCTAGTGTGAATTAAATCTGACAACAATATCACGTTTTCTGTAGGTTAAATTCTCCTTGTGTATCCCTGCCAGGTGTCTGTGTGCAAACTGAGACAGTGCTCCGTCAGGCCATTGCAGAGCGCATCAAGCCAGTCCTGATGATGAACAAGATGGACCGTGCCTTACTGGAGTTGCAGCTTGAAGCTGAAGACCTTTACCAAACTTTCCAGCGTATTGTTGAGTCGGTCAATGTCATCATCTCCACCTATGGAGAAGACGAGGAAGGACCTATGGGAAACCTCCAGGTAAGTGGCTTCCTGAACCACACTGTGCTCTGCGGTGCCCTGAGACACAGTACATTTCACATCTCACAGAATTTGCAGGATAAAGTCCTTGAACTGAGACTCAAAATTAATATTTCTCTTAAAGCCTGTGTCTCAAGTAAAATACTCATCCATTATCAACATGACTAAATCTTTTCTTTTGTTTTTTAAAGATGCTCATTCGTACTGAGATCCTAATGTGGTGTCTTCAATTCTCCTAGATCGATCCAACCTTTGGTACTGTTGGCTTTGGCTCTGGACTCCATGGCTGGGCTTTCACCCTGAAGCAGTTTGCTGAGATGTATGCAGCCAAGTTTGCTGCCAAGGGCAACACCCAGATGTCACCAGCTGAGCACTGCAAGAAGGTGGAAGACATGATGAAGAAGCTGTGGGGTGATAGGTGAGTCTTTAGCAAACCTTGATTCGCAAATGAAAGCACATTTGATTGGGGAATGGGAAGCAGATGAGTAAGAATGGAAGCATACACTTTTAAAGTTGCTTGTAGTAGTTTGTCTGACTGTTGTATTGGTAAAGCTTAACACCGTGTTTGTATATTCAAGGTACTTCGACCAATCCAATGGAAAGTTCCTGAAGACTCCTCAAGGAGCTGATGGCACCAAGTACCCCCGCACATTTGTTGCCCTCATCCTGGACCCAATCTTCAAGGTAACAAGACTTTCAGTTTAATTAAATGTTCTTCAGTACAGACATACATTTCTCAATTAGGTAATTGTCAGAGCAAATGTTTTTTGTTCAAACTTACCTATGTGCCTGACATTGATGATTTTAAAATTCTTCACTTTGACCTGAGTAACGGTGATGATAACTTTCTGTCTGAGAAGGGCACAAAAGTTAGTTTACTTAAACCATCTTGGCTGGGCCTCGTTAAATTGCAGCGTACTAATTCAAAATGACCTCTTTTGTGTAGGTGTTTGATGCCATCATGAACTTCAAAAAAGATGAAACTGCCAAGCTGATCACGAAGCTGGAAGTCAAGTTGGACACTGAGGACAAAGAAAAGGAGGGCAAGCCTCTCCTGAAGGCTGTGATGCGCCGCTGGCTGCCTGCAGGAGAAGCTCTTCTGCAGATGATCACCATCCACCTGCCTTCCCCCGTCACTGCCCAAAAGTACCGTTGTGACCTGCTTTATGAAGGACCCCCTGATGATGAGGCTGCCATGGGTATGACATTTACTTTAGTTTCAATCATGAAAAGGAATTTAAGGTTGTAACATACACAGCACATGCATGATTTCAGCAATTCCTCTTGGATACCTTGGCAGGGCAGCAGTGCATATGTGGCTTGGATTTGTTGTGGTTCTTGGAGTCTAACTGTCAATTTATTTTTAATCAGGTATCAAGAACTGTGACTCCAAGGCTCCCTTGATGGTATACATCTCAAAAATGGTCCCCACCAATGACAAGGGTCGCTTCTATGCATTTGGCCGTGTGTTCTCTGGGTCCGTCTCCACTGGTCTGAAAGTACGCATTATGGGTCCAAACTATGTCCCTGGAAAGAAGGATGACCTCTACTTGAAGCCGATTCAGAGGTTGGTTGCAACATTTGGCCTATCGATGTGTATTGGCTGCTATTGGGTATGTGTATTAAATGTATCAGATGCTGGTCACATCTAACTCGGTTGGTCTTTTCTAGGACCATTTTGATGATGGGCCGTTATGTTGAGCCCATTGAAGATGTGCCATGTGGCAACATCGTGGGTCTGGTTGGAGTGGACCAGTACCTCGTCAAGACTGGAACAATCACCACCTTTGAGCAAGCGCACAACATGAGAGTGATGAAGTTCAGTGTCAGCCCTGTGGTGAGGGTTGCTGTGGAGGCTAAAAACCCTGCTGACCTGCCCAAGCTGGTAGAGGGTCTGAAGCGTCTGTCCAAGTCTGATCCTATGGTGCAGTGCATCATTGAAGAATCTGGAGAACATATCGTCGCTGGTGCTGGAGAGCTCCATCTGGAGATTTGCCTGAAGGATCTGGAGGAGGATCATGCTTGCATTCCACTCAAGGTGATTAATGCAACGTTCTTTAGTAAAACCCATTTACACCAATGAGCTTAATGTAAAATATGTATAAATCAAATGAATAAAAGATGTCTTGTTATATTGTCCCTCAAGGTGAACATTTCTGCATTGACACTTTGTTGTTTTCTTTTAGAAATCTGATCCAGTGGTGTCCTACAGAGAGACCGTCTCTGCAGAATCCTCTGTTATGTGTCTGTCAAAGTCACCCAACAAGCACAACCGTCTCTTCATGAAGGCCCGTCCCCTTGAAGAAGGCCTGCCCGAGGACATCGAGAAGGGTGACGTTAGCGCTCGCCAGGAGCTCAAGGCCCGTGCCCGCTACCTTGCTGACAAGTATGATTGGGATGTCGGTGAGGCCAGAAAGATCTGGTGCTTTGGACCTGATGGAACTGGCCCGAACATGTTGGTGGATGTCACCAAGGGAGTGCAGTACCTTAACGAGATCAAGGATAGTGTTGTGGCTGGCTTCCAGTGGGCAGTCAAGGAGGTAAGGGGGCAGCAAAAATTCACAGGTCATTACACTCGGCTAAAACGGTCTTTAGTTCCACTAGAATATTCCAGCAGGTTAAATCATTGTGTTCTTCTATCCAATGATCAATGCATATACATGTATTTCCTTTACATTTGGTGCCTCAATGTTGTCTTTAGGGTGTCCTCTGCGAAGAGAACATGAGGGCCATTCGCTTCGACGTCCATGATGTGACCCTGCATACAGATGCCATTCACCGTGGTGGTGGTCAGATTATTCCCACAGCTCGCAGAGTTCTGTACGCATGCGAGCTCACAGCTGAGCCCAGAATGATGGAGCCTGTCTACCTGGTGGAGGTCCAGGTAAGTGCCACTGGAGATGTAGTCTATATTTTGTTTCTTCTAGTTACCTCATAGAGCAGAGTTCAGTCCTAGGAATAAACCTGTCTTTAATTTTGACGTTGCTCTGACAATTGATGACTTGTCTTTCACAAACAACTTTCTTTGACTGAAAATCCCTTGTTTACTTTGCAGTGTCCTGCAACGGCAGTCGGTGGAATCTATGGTGTGTTGAACAGAAGGCGTGGTCATGTGATTGAGGAGATCAGTGTCATGGGAACACCAATGCGCCTTACCAAGGCCTACCTGCCTGTCATGGAGTCATTTGGTAAGTTTTCTTTTAATAAGGGATACTGGCAGAGCAGCCAGTGTTAAATTTGTTGCCTGATGTTTAGCGTGGTCTGACTAATCAGGGCAGCATTTTAGTAACTTCAATGACATTTCTTTCTGAGATGGAGAATAAAGCCATATATTGAGTCATGGATTAGTTATTCAAAAATGCTGTTTGAAATGGTATCATACTAAAATCTCACTTACCCAACTGTTTGTGGTTGAGTCTTGTGTCCTTGTAGCTGTCAGACTTGGTCATCAACATTTTGACAGGGCTAGGGCTGCTTTTTTATTCAGTTGGATCATGGCAGTCGGTCATAAGTTTATTTAACTTGCAAGGTAGCGAAGCAAACATTGAAGGCAATTTTGTTGCAACCCAAGATCCTTACCTCTAATGCACCAAGTACCTAGATAGTTTGACTTAGGAGCTACTACTTAATGACGCTGTCATTATGGAGAAAAAAAAAGATGAGGTGCTCAGTAATTTTAGTTGAACCATACAGACTTAAAACGGTCCACAAATGTTTAGTGGAATGGAAAACATGTCCCAGTGCAGTGGGTTGTATGAGTAATGGACAAATTGTGGTCTATAGTTTGTCCTTTTTCCATGTTTTTCTTTTTGGGGGAAAAAAGAAATCATGTAACTGCCATGTGTGTTTGTAGACAGTCACATCTTTTTATACCCTACAAACCCAGGATGGGCAGCCATACCTATGACACTAAAAGTCATTTTCTGACTAGAGGGGGGGGGAAAAATATCCCCTTCCACTTTTACCCATGAGGTAATGGAAGTTATTGAAACATACTTTGCTTTGTCTTTTTCCAGGTTTCACAGCTGACCTTCGTTCCAACACTGGTGGCCAGGCCTTCCCACAGTGTGTGTTCGACCATTGGCAGATCCTCCCTGGAGACCCATGTGACCCTGCCACCAAGCCCGGTATCGTTGTGACCGAGACACGCAAACGTAAGGGTCTCAAGGAAGGTATCCCAGCCTTGGACAACTACCTGGACAAATTGTAAAAGCTTGGGACCTCAAGTGGCTTTTGCCTCATTCCTCCCCTTCCCAACATATTATGTCTACATTGTGGGACCGGACTGTACAGAACAGTGAGCACTAAGGTTTGCCAAAAGGATTGACATTAATGAATAAACACCTACAAAAATTGTAAACAATGAATAAAGGAAAACAAAAAATTGAATTGGTTCAGGCTTTTTTCTTTATGGGGATAATCATGTGAGAGCTTTTAGATTTTTTTCACTACTGATTTAAGATGAATTGATGTAAGGACTGCTGTACTGATGAAGCAAGTGAGACTGTACTGAAGTGTCAGCCAGGACACAAGGTTTACAATGACATTGCAATGAGAACATAAAACCAGATTGATCACAGTATGTTGGAAGGGTCTATGTGGTGTGTAGTCAGTCCTTTTTTATATATACATTTTATTTGGTGTGTTTTTGTTTTTTGTGGATGAAGAAAAATCTGCAACTTTGTTCCGTTGTGGTTCTTCACAAGATGCAGTAGTTGGGTGAATAGGCGGGGACCTTAAAAGAAAATGACAAAGGTTACCAGATGCATTTCATTATTTTAGTTTTGCTCTTTTAGTCAAACATTTGCAGGTATATAGTTACTGTAAGGTGAGTCTCAAGACAAAACAAATGATTCTCAAACACTGGTATTTTGATGGACAATTGTTTGATATTTTGTAGACCCGTTTGGCATCATTAGTGTATACCAGTATTTTCTCAAACATTTGCTATGAAAAGACATATTTTATGGCTACCACCAGATATTTTGAATTTAAAAACTTGGGCTATGTTACTAATGTTTGTGGCACCCCATAACCAAACAAGCTGAATTTGTTAATTAGTCTCACATGTTTGCTAGACATGACCTGAGCAGATGGATAAAGTGACTCAAAAATATAAGCCAGCAGTCCTAAACTTTGTTTTGACTACTCTTGCAGCCTAAAAAAACAATTTGGGTATGATCTACCATATTGTCCTGTTTATACCTCTACGTTTTTAGTCTATCTTGAAAAAGATGTGTGGAGTAATCCACAACCATTGCTGTCCTTTATTTGTATACTTTTCATTCAGCATCTGTCCTTGCAAATCAATATTAGGAAATAATTGTCAATCATATTTGATAACAGCCAATCATGTTCGCTGGGATCAATGAACATGATTACTTCATATTGTCGAAAGCTTTGTTTTCTGATTTTGTAAGCGTCATCAGTGTGCTCTGAAAGTGTTTACTGTAAGTGTGCACTAACCCCAAAATCTAAGAAAATAAGATTAATCCTTGGAAGAAATTCACATCCACGAATCCAAATGTGATCCATCTGAACCCTTATTTATCATACTTCAAAATTAATTCAAGGAATACATGCTGTTCTCTCCTGTTGCTTTTCCACTCTGTGACCTGTGGAGGGCAGTAAACTCACATAATTGCCAACTTTCAAAAGCACCTGAATTCTGCATGGAAAAAATAACTCCAGTACATGGTGCCTCTAAAAAGCTGTCTATGCACTACATGCAAACAGTGTAATGCGTCGCTTTTGTTCTTGTATTGTCAACAAGGAGGCCATTTCGTACACAACCACAAATGTGCCTTCATGTTATGGTGACGGGTTTGCACTCAGCTTTCATGATAATAACGATCACGACAGGCACTCATGTCCAGGTTGTCGACTAAAGCATGAAAGCAAACGACCTCTACTGGTGTAGACTTTAAGAATAAAACGCAGGCAGAGTAAAGCTGTTGGTGGTGGGCAAGTGATTTCGGCTTGTTGAAGCCAGACATTATCGTGCCTTCAGATCAAACTTTGCCCAAGTATAATATGGAAACAATTACGATACGATATGAAAAACTTTATTGATGTGTCATAAATATAACACAACATCAAGTTGGATAATAATAAAGAAGACCTACACATCGCAGGGCAGTGCAAAATAAGGGGAGATTAATAATAATAATAATACATTATTTGATATAATATATAATAGTAATTCCAGCATATCATCCTTATTATGAAAGTAAAACAACCTTTATTATCTTATCAACCTAACAGCAGTAACACATGTATAATCATATGGAAATACTATTTATAAAATGTAGAATACAAATGACCTACATAAGTATGTAATAATAATAATGAGGTGAATGTTAATATTCACCTTATTAATATGATAAATGCAAAAACTGCCGCTTTTGTACTTTTCTAGCTATTACAGTCGTTTCGGGGATTTCATAGTGTCATTAAGAACAGTCTGTAGTAAAAATTAACTACTAACCACTATATTGTATAATATATACTTTTGAGGTACGTGAGTATTTCTATTTTGTGCTACTTTATGCAATCCTTTAAGGGGGGTCAGTTAGGGGGATATCCAACCAACCAATCATGATTCTCCGTGCCGACCAATCAGATGACAGGCAGCGTTCTCTTCCTGTTTGGCCGAGGGCTTCATTATCGGGTGAGTTAGAAGACGTTTATCCCGAAAAGTACGATTAATTCTACAAAATTGCCATTGTTATAAGTGAATAAACATTACTGTATGTACTGATATAATTGTTTCTGTATTTAATTTTTCCTTGTGAAAGGTTAGCGCTGTGTCTCGCCTTTTTTGCTTCTGGATATTTACCGTTGTGTGTGAGAACTGCACACAGCGACCAGTTAGCCGCTCTGGACTGCTAGCAGTCAGGTTAGCATAAGAAGCGACAGACCTACGGGGAAAATAATGCTGAAATTGACTAGTGCGCGCATGTTTATGTACAACTTCCTCTATGTTATTCAACACAGAAGTCTTCCCTTGGCAAAACCCTAACGGATTAAGACCATTTTTATACGTTTATAGTCAGTTACACGGGCGAAGATCATGGGAGGGATCAAACAAGAGCAGAGTGATGCTTCACATCAGCCCAGACCTTCACATTCAGCAGAGCAACCACAAGAAGAGGTGAGTACTCCTACATCTGACCAGGATCAGCACGATTTGTTAATTGCTTTGATTGTGCATCCTTAGTTGGAGGAATAAGGCTGACAAGTTTGGCAAGTAAAGGTGTGATTGATCACTTTACTATCCATTATTTTTGTTTGGTAGCTAAAGGTTTTTCACACTATTGCAACAGCCCTGCACTAAATCCTGCATTCACAACGGTTATAATGTTATAGGAGGAAAATTATCTCTGCTCTCACCCAGGGAAATACAGGATTAAAAACAAAAACAAGACACATCACATAATTAAAACAAAGATCTCTCAGCTGTCATTGCATTAATACCCATAGTGTTCCGCATATACTGTAATATTTAAGTGTACTGTAATTGGTTGTCTACATAAAATGCATTTGGAATAGATGAGCCTTTGTAGATCTTGTTCATTGCCATATGTATTTAACCATTTTTTATACAGGGTAGATTGTCTGTCCTGTTAACAGCTGAGCAGAATAGCAGAAACAAAATAACAGGACAGAGTGTTAATAAATAAAAAAAAGTAAAAAAAATAAAAACACCTCTCACTTTAATGTAATACACTTCTGCACCACCACCAACTACAGCCTCCTTAGTGAGCATAAAGTAAAAAATAACACTTCTCTGAAACAAATACCTCATAGTTTAACCTTCACAAGGTAGGATTTATTGCGGGGTACAGTGTATGCCATGGAAGTTAGTTTTTAACCCAAATGTCTCAACAACTCTGGTTCCAGCTTCTCAAGTGTAAATATTTGCTGCGCTTCAATAATGACAAATAGAATTTCTTTGAGTTTTGAACTTTGGGTCAGACTAAAAATTATTTGCTGACATTTTACAGACCCAACAAATAATAGAGACAATAATTTGCATATTAATTGATATTCCAAACAGTTATCTGCAACCCTGTTATGTCATTATGGTAGGTTTCTACTGAGCAAGATCATTTTTACAGATGAGTGAGCAGTCCCAGTATTCATGAAAGTGTTACTCCCCCTCTCTGCAGCCAAAGAAGAGAGGCTGGCCAAAGGGAAAGAAAAGAAAGAAGGTTCTACCAAATGGTCCCAAAGCACCAGTGACTGGATATGTCCGCTTCCTGAACGAACGCAGAGAACACATGCGGGCCCGATACCCTGACTTACCTTTCCCAGAAATCACCAAGAGACTTGGAGCAGAGTGGACACGGTTAGCCCAGAATGACAAACAGGTAATTATTCAAGTTTTGCTGCAAATAGCATCATCATCTGCCTTGTTTACTTTTCTAAAGACATCAAATCCTGTTGTATGATTTGATTTTTAAAAGATTTTTCACAGCAGTTGTGTTTCTCAGTGCAATATTTGTTTGCATGCAAATATTTTTATGACCATTTTCCAAATAACGTGCTTCACATAATTAAACACTTGTCCATTAGCAAGACAGAATTTATTTCTCAGTGAATCAGCATGACATTACTTGTGCTCTGACAGCGCTACCTGGATGAGGCGGAACGGGACAAGATGCAGTACGCCCAGGAACTGAAGGAATATCAGCAGACTGAGGCCTATCAGATCACCAGCGCAAAGATTCAAGACAAGAGGATCAAGAAAGGTGACAATTTATGTAATATATGTCATGTTGGTTATTGCTTGTGCATGCATAGCCACCACATCCCCAGGGAAAATGGCAAGATACTCCCTAATTTTCTACTTTATTACTCTGTGTCTTGTGAGCTGTAAGAAGCACTTACAATTTTCTCTTCCAGAAGACGCACCATCTGTCATCATCAGTACTAGTTCAGAGCCGTCTTTATCAAAGGTACATGACACATCATATCGTCTCACTGTATATTCAGCATCTTATTTATTTTTATTTTTTTACAAGTGGTTCAAACAGCTGAGTTGTCTGTTGTTGTCCTTTAGGCTTCTGACCTTTCAAGCAGATTCGACATCCCCATCTTCACAGAGGAGTTCCTCGATCAGAACAAAGGTAACAGAGGAATTGGCAACAGGAAATGATCATTCTGATAGATCACAAGCCCCCCTTAACATGGCTTGAGAAAACTGCACGATCACCTTTACTAAAAGAATATTTCACTAAATTGAATTCAATCTAGCATTAATCAGATCATGTAAGTTTTACACTTTCATCAAATCCTGCTTGATTTCTCTCTGCGGTGTAGCGCGAGAGGCTGAGTTGCGCCGGCTTCGTAAGGCAAACATTGAGTTTGAAGAGCAGAATGCAGTGCTTCAGCGCCACATTAAGGACATGTACAACGCTAAAGAGCGCCTGGAGGCTGAGCTGGGGCTGGACGAGAAGCGAACACAGGCTCTGCACCAACACTTGGTGTCGATTAAACACACACTGGTCAACAGTCTGTCAGCAGTGCCCCTGCCAGGTCAGTAGTCAGTTGGCTATATTTAGCTAGAGCGGGTAGACAGATGGATATTAGATAAATGTATTTGCCATAAGGAATATTTTCACGCTAGTCACATTTTGTTCATACTATAGTATAAATATATTGATAATGTTAGCAATGTTACATGACAAGTACATGTAAGTCTTCAATATCTGGCTATAACAACAGCTGCTAAGAACACCTATTTCTCTCAGGATTGGATTGTCATATTAGTGCTTAAATGCTATGATATTTCACTTTGAGAGGACTTAGAATGAACTCTTCTGTATCTTTTCTGAACAGGCACAGGTGAGACAGCATCTCTTGGGAACCTGGATTCATACCTGAGTCGTCTCAATGGAGCGCTGGAGGGAAACCCTCACAAGCATCGTGCCCTGCTCAGCCAGCTTTGTGAAGTCCTTTCTCATCTGGACAGGTAACTAATGTCTGTCAAACACAAACTGGTAGGGTTAAAACATAAAAACCGAGATCAGGAGTCATAATTAAGTGTGCTCATAGTCTTTGCTTCTTCTTCTAATCAATCTGCTATACTTCACCTTGCCTAACTATAAGATTTGATGTCCACACAATTATCTTTTCACCATCAAAGCATAAGGTTAAACCAGACTTAAACATGTATATTTATGTGTATCAAAATGGGTTTAAATGTCTTATCATCATTAGGAGTGATTACTAAAATATTGGACGCCATGCAATAGTTTCTCATTTTTATCCAAGTAATATCTTCAGTAATAAGTGGCTTGCATACATGAATTGAGACTCAAAGTCTGTGACAATGTGACATTAAAAATGAAAGAAAATACACACAAATAAATAAGTTCATAAAAATATAATAAAATGTCCCAGTCAAAATTGTTTTTAAAATAGACCTCTGTTATTATTCACATTATTATTGGTCCAAAAGGGTTTTCTATTCATTTTGTTTAGAATTCTCAATCTTTTTTTTTTTTGTCCTTGCCAGTGAGAAGTTATGAGGACACTCCTTTTCGTCCTGCAACACAGAGACACCGGCTCTGTGGTATTAGTTCTAGTCAGTGCCATTCAACAGAGTACGTGGATATCTCAAGGAGAGTAAAGACAAGGGTACAAATGCTTAGAAATACCACACACGCAGTCCTGTCTACATGCCTCTTCTCTATGAATGTATGTATTCTGCAGAATACGTGTATTCATGAGTTTATGTGACTGTAAATCTGTGGCAGTGTTGAGGCTTTTAACAGTTCAGGAATTTCATTATATGTAGTTTTATCTTCTGAACCGCGTTTAGATTTGGATTGACTGCAACCCTATTGTGTAGTTTAAGCAAATGCTACAGGCCCCTGACCTGTCGAACAAGACAAGCCTGTTTATTATGAGTTTACAGTAAATGCCATTTGGTATTTGGTGGGTGGGGGACTGTGTTCGTAGTGTTATCGAGTGCATGAAAAAATGTAAAAGGTGAAATAAAATGTTGGGGTGTACATGTTTGGATTTACTAGCGGGTTGTTAAATGGGCAAGCAGTTTCACATGTTGTCAGAATATTATTATATATTTGTGAAGTATATTTGTATTTTCTGAAATGTTCATTAAACTACACTGAAAACATTTCCAACAAATGGTGAATGTGTGCAGTTATTCCTTTTTTTAACTTGTTGTCAGCCTTGTGTAATGATTTAAAAAGCCCCGAATAAAGTTTAAATCAGATCACAAAACAACTTGTTTTCCCTTCTGAAATATGCATGGCTAGATTCCACTAGAAGTTACTGGAAAAATATGCTTTTGTGTGAGCGTGTGATGCTGACCTGACCCCAAATGACAGAAGGTAAAGATGCAGAGGATGTTGTAATCCAGCAGGAGGAGCTGTTGAACTACAAAAATAAAAGCATTGAATGTTGGACCAGCTGAAAGGTCATATTAGTCTGGTTCTTTTTAAACTGGAATGATGAAAATGGGCTGACCTGTGTTTAATATGCAACACAGTTTAATAAAACGGAGCCTAGCTCAGGTTTTGCCAATGCAATTTGCGATCACACTAATGTACAGATGATGTGTTTCACTTTTCTGTAGTCTGTTGGCTTATGCACCAACAGTTTGCTCCAGTCAAGTGTCACTTAAATCTTACATCTCTCATGCATTACCATTACCTTGTTGCAGGAACATCCCTGCAGAAGTCCTCTGTGCAATGTAAACATTTTGAATGCCAGGTGCATGCAGCCTAATAACCATAGGCATAGATTTTAGAGAGGACACTTTGGACACATGCCCCTCAATATTTATGTGCATTTGCAATTAAGTAAGAAACGAAATGTTTTTACTAGGGCAGTATGCAGCCTCAAAAGCAATAGATCAGAAAGAAGAAGGCAAAATTACCTAATTGTCTCCTGTGGGACAAATTGGTCTTAGATGAAGGGAACTGCTGCATCAAACAGGCACTACAGTGAAAACAGATTAATAAGAGCACATGTGCAAAGATTACCTGTGATCAAAATAACAAAGCAAGTTGATCACAAAGTCAGGCCCACTGTTTAAACTTAACAAAGTTAGCATACATCTCGGACTATACGCGTCTTAGTATATCATTTACAAGCAACAACGCAACTCACTTTACATGCAGCGATAGATGGAACCTGCGGTTATTATCATTAGTAAGACACGAACATTTCTGGAGCTTCGCAGCAAATCAGCATTGTGGCGTTCTCCTTCACTGAAGTAGATGGGGACTCGTTTTAAATCTGATCTGGAATTGATTTGAAAAGACCTTTTCAAATCTATTTGGGATCTGTGGGCTTCTGGAGACTTGGATTACGCTGGATGAGCTGCATGGAGCCATTTTTTGTTGTTGTTTTACATCTTAAAACAAGTCCCTATCTACTTCAGGTGTTTAGGAGAATGCCGCAGCGCTGTTTTGCTGTGAAGCTCCCGAAAAGTTTTGTGGAATGCGAATACTTCACCTGACTTTACATCTGCCTGGGGGTGAGTAGATAATATCCGAATTTGTCATTTTTGGATCAACTTATCCTTTAAAAACATGCCTTTCAGGTGAGATTCTGTTAAAGCTGTCACTGACTCACTGCTGTGTTATTACCCAGAACTCCTCTGAAGTAGTTTCCTCGGAAGTAGGGCAAAAATAAATGATCACAATATTTTTCAGTGGAAAAACCTCCATGTTGAGACATTATCTCAGGATACCAAAAAGTGTGCGGGGGGGGGATCTCCTCGGACATTTTCGAGTGTTTAAAATCTGGAGGGAGAGGCTTCAGATCAGGTGTTTGACAGTCTCCTCCCCACCACCGCTCTGACGTCACTGCCAGGAGCTGTCCACAGCAGCGGTGGTGCTGAAGCTGAACAAGATGGCTGTGCGTCGGGGAGCGGAGAGCTGAGAGTATAAGGAGGGGGTCGACAAGAGGCTCGAATTCAGACGGACAGGCCACCAAAAAGACGAGAGAGGATCGCGACGCCGGCGCTCACGCTCCGAGTGGGAAGATTTGTTGTGTCCGTGAAGCGCAACGAGCTCCTGCCAGGCCCTGTCCCCGCTGGGCGACGGCAGGCTTCTCCATCTCCATCCCCGACGGTTCATTCCCAGTGTGTATTATCCACTCTCCCTCGCACAGATTAGCTCAATTGCGGTCGCTGGTGAAGAAACTGGACCCTGGACGAAAAAAGGCGCATATAAGAAATGTCATTGCTGTGTGTTGGAGGTAAGAGGAAAAACTCACAAATCCGCGTCTTGGCACGACTTGCTGCCAATTTACTCAGCCGGCTGTAGTGCGAGCGGCTTCAGCAGCCGCAAGTCTTTTCTTTGCAGCTTTTTAGGAATTTACCTCTGAGGATATCGATCCATACATCAGTGTTTTGGGTATTGCCATCTTGCACAGTAATGTTGACATTTGCCAAAGGGCAGTTTGATGCAAATTCAATTAATAAGGCGCATACTTTACATCACCTTTTGCATGTTTCTGGTTTGAATTATTTTTTTTATTTTTTTATTTTTATGTGATTCACCCTAAAACATTTCACTCCGACAGTCTCGGTCGGCAGCTTGGGTTCATTTCACAAAAAACCCGGCATCGCTACAACCGGATCGATTCATGGAGTAGGTGTATGCGTTCTGGCAGCCGCTGTCAAACATAGTAAAACAAGATGTAATTCACTCTCGGTTTGTGCCCGTGTGACAGAAGCGGTGGGTGTTTTTTATTATGTTTCATGTCAAAGAGCTGATAGCATTTTTGATAAGAAATCATCTGCCGGTGCCGACATTTCGTCTTCGTTTTCATGCGTAATTGCGCGGAGCCAAAGAGAAAAAAAAAAAAAGGCGTGTACAGTAGCCTGCGGGTGTCTTTACAGTATGGTACTTCTTGAAGCGACGCGATTGGCTGCAGCAGTCTTTAATCTACATGCCTCCTATTGATTGAGCTTCACAAGATGTTCTCTCTCTCTGAATAATTCAAGATTCTTCATTTGTGTCCAAATTGTTTTTCTACTGTATGAACAGGCCCTACTCATCACACTGCACTGTGTCATGACAGTGTCTACCCTCAGTTATCGAAGGCCTATGTGTCTTTTTTCTGCAAAGCCTATGATGTGAAACAAGTAGAAAGTTACCCGACACATGTGGTTGTATCGAAGATGTAGAGATATGTTGGTTTCGGTTGATCGAGTTGGAGTTTTGGGCTCCAAAATAGGAGCGAAAAGACTGAAGACTTCCCTTTATTAAGACTGCATGTCTTTGAATTAATCAAATCTGGGTCCTCTGCTGTCAGACGTGATTTTAATTGAATTGCGTAACTGTCTAAGGGGAAACTGGCTGAGTGGATTGTGCAGATGTCTTGGGAGGGAAGTGCCATTATCCTGTGGCTCTCCTGTAGACTTCTCAATAGCCTCTGGTCAGTCCCAGACTTTTGGCATCAAAAGTTAAAGCACAATTTAACACACACTGATCCTGTCATTTATCCCTGGTCCTTGGAACTGTGCTTAAAAGTTTCTCTTAACTTCTTCAGGAGAACAGTCATCAACACCTTCAAACACACGTCAAAACCACCCAGACTTATGAATAGACAGTAATCTGCTGCTCTCTAAAATCCTCCGTGAATTTGCTGTGAGTTTCCCACTCGGTGTGACAGTTAATAACAGCTTCCTAATAACTCCCTCAAATTAAGAACACATTTGCCCCAATGCACTGTGAGACTTGTGGACCAGTTTGTGTTTATTTACTACTCACTGGACACTCGAGACTGGTGTCGCCCGATTTATCGTGGAGCACTGCAGAAAAGGATGGAAAGGTGATTCCCCTCAAGCTTCTTCTTCAGAGAGGTTGGACCCGGCCTGTAGTGTTTGTAAAGAGGCTACCGTACTGTTGACACCAGTGCTTGAGCTGAATGCACAGATGTCAGGAATGAGATTCAGACTCATTGGTGGTCCCCTTTATGTCCTGAAGCTTTGTTGGCATAGCAACCCCAATGGTAATTCAGGTCTCTGCTGGCATTGTTCTCATTAGTTTGTACACACAGCATTATAGGCCTGCAGCTAGGTTTATATTGATATTATATTTCTTTCCAGCGGCTCTGAGAAGAATGAGGAAATGAGCCCCGCGGTGACACGAGTCGGGCCGATATAAACGTTGTGGCGAGGCGAGATGTGTGCATGGTGTACTTCCACGTCTCGTGATGTTAGAGGCAGCCTTTCAATTGAAAGCTTGTGCCACAGAAGCTGCATAAGCATATTCAGACCTGGCAACCAGCCTCTCCCTGTCACCCCCCCTGTAGTGAGACGCCAATTCTCACATAACTTTAGAACAGAGTGAGTCACGAGAGACATCCTCATTAGTCTCACCTTCTTTCACCGCAGCACCATCCAAACATCTATTTAAGACTATTTACATACAGTATGTATTCAGATCATTATGGAAGATTTCCTGCAGAAAGTCCAACATTAGATTTGAATGAAATTCAGCACCAAGCCATCCTTGGATGGTTCTGTGTCTTATTACCATTTCAAACACACTACTGTGTTGTTGTCATAATGACTAGGTAACTGGGGGTCTGGAAATAATTAGGAGCAAAGATCAGTTGTGTTTTAATGGAAATATATACAGTACAGTGAATAATGTAGCATTCATATCATGTAGTTAATATATCCAAGGCCGCGTATTCTGTAGAAGCACTGTTATATGTAACCTTGGAATGCAGTATATACTTTATATTTTGTACTCACATTTTCAGTTTCCATGATTTGCCACAACCAAGGAGGTGATGTTTGGTTGTTGGTTGGTTGGTTTGTAAACAGGATTACACAAAAACTACTGGACATGTTTTCACGAAACTTTGATAGAGGATGTGTTTAGGTGGTCCGGCCGGCATCTAAGAGTTGATGTGGATTCTCGATCTGGTGAGCTTAAATTATGGCTCAGCAGTTTAAAATTTAGAGTGACACAGGGCTGCAGAGGTTGTTCTTGAAATTAGCTTGATTGAGTTAAGGAGGACCGTTGGCCGAGGTATGCACTCTACTGAGTGCCATTCTAGTTTTAACATGTTTCAGTTAGTCTGTATTGTGGGTGGCATCATCGTAAATCGAGATAAACGTGTATAGCCTCGCATGAGTGACTTGAAAAAGCTGTTTACTTCGCTGGCGTATAGTCATATATTGGTTTTACTGATTTATTTTCATTTCCCTCAGTCTGTCATCCATGGACGAAAGGATGGTTTGCACATTGTACGACAGGGAGACGAGGTTGCCATAGTTTATTTACACTTCATCTGTGCAAGAGGACCTCATGATTTATTATTACTTATTTAAGATTCTTTGTTTTTCACAAAAAATAGATGTGCGTCTTGTCTGTGATGGGATAAAATATACTATGGAAGTGATTGCAGCATACTGTCGTACAATTTTATTTTAAACTTTTAAGAATATATTGATGATTACTGGTTAAAATGGTGTCAGACAGGGTAATCATGACATGAAATGTTCTGTATTTTCTGTAGTCTGTCTCAATGCAGTATCAGTCATCAGTGACTACCGGTGTGTCACATTCTAATTGCCGTTATTGATATATTTCCGGAGCCATACTGCAGGTGTGTGACTGATTTTTCTCTGGCAGTGAGTGAGCGATGGCGTAACAACCTCTCAATCTTTGCCACTTTTTCTCACTTAATTGTTCACTTGAGTCAATTCTCTCCTTTTTTTTTTTGTCATTATCTTCAGATTTCTCTTCACTGCATCGCCCCTGCCTGCAGGTTTATATTGTTGCTCCTGGTGTCGGTGTAATTGCTCTGAATTGTAGGCTCCTTGAAAAAGCTTTTGATTGGAAAACCTCAGAAAATAAAAAGCCCCTTTTAGCTCCTCTACACCGGGGCATGAGTGAGTGTGATTTGTCCAATTTTTCTGCGGCACAGAAAGAGAAAATGAGATTCTGTAATTGCTGTGGCAGGTACTTTCTGTTGAGGGTTTGCAGAAAATATATCACACTCCGTTTTTTTTCCACCTACTCCTCTTCACTCCTTCCCCCTGTGCTTTAACTGCAGCGATGGTGATTTAGTCTTATGCCTGTGAGCTGTAAGCAGCCCCCCCTTCCCCTCCCCTCCCTACCATCCCCACCACTCGCACACACC
>OMLP01017013.1:31207-42860 GCA_900302685.1 Spondyliosoma cantharus
CCAACTCTCTGAAATGCCAGGCTCTTGCCAATCACCAGCAAAACATACTGTCATGCACATGAGCTACAGGCAGAGGCTCGGGGATGGTTTACTCTCATTACAGCTACAAAGTCTTTTTTTCATGTGTAAAAAAAATTCTGTAATTTTACTTAAAGTGGAAATAGATGACTATTTGATTTTCCCCTTACCTCAAGCGTTTCCCTGTGGTATTAGGCACCACTGTTGCGACGACAACATTAGCAGCCTGTCTACTGACCTGATCTCTGCGCTATGAAAAGGCCTAAGTAAAAGAAGAGTTAAACAACCGGTTAACAGGTTTTCTTTCAGTTTGGAACCATTTCATGTCCCAGTGGTGAGGGGGAACACATGTATACAAGAGAGCAGAGTGGATGCTCGTCTGTTCGCTTGTTTTACATTGGTTTCTATCACTCTCCCTCTTCAACCTCTTTGCCTCCTCCATCAGCGAGGTTTGCAGTGTAGGTAGCGACCAGGGAAAACAATGACTCTTCCTGTTTGGGTGAGGCAATGCCAGATGCACTTCCCTTTGTGCCATTATGCGGCCTTCATTTTTCCAGGAAAAGTCCAGCCTGGACAGAGACGGGAAAAGAAAAGCCTCCGTGGACTTACTGAATGTTATATTTAAGATCACTTTGCCCATAGTCATACTAATCTCTTGTTCGTTTTCTCAATTTGTTTGCAGTGAAGAAAGGCAAGCTCGATGGACCCCAAGGTGAGGATATCATCCATTTATTACTTATTATTCTGCTGAATCGGGCTGCTTCATATAAACACACACAGCGTGACTAATGGGGTTTTCTTTTCCACTTTTTGCAGAGAAATTTAACACATACGTGACCCTGAAGGTGCAGAATGTTAAGAGCACAACCATCGCTGTGCGAGGCAGTCAGCCATGCTGGGAGCAGGACTTCATGTTGTGAGTGCTTCTTGTCCTCTCTCACCTCTTCTGCCACTTTAATCCCATCATGTCTTTTAGCTCCTCTCTTATTCTGTATATATTTTTCTTCCTCTTCTTCTTCTTCCATATATCTGCCTGTACAACATTGCTTAATTGAATATTTGCCGCACAATTCTGACTCACAATTGCTTTCGTACCTACTTGTCTTCCTCCTCGCTCACGTTTTCGTCTCAATTTCACACGGTTGCCAGGTTGGCAGAGCATCATTACCTGTTGCATGTGTCCCATTGAAGTCAGGCATATAAACGCTCGCAGGCAAACAACTGTACACGTAGAGGTAGATTTAAAGTTTAGGTGGCCTTGGACTTGAAGGCATTGAATCTGATAAATTGCCTTAAGT
This sequence comes from Spondyliosoma cantharus, assembly GCA_900302685.1. NCBI lineage: Eukaryota > Metazoa > Chordata > Actinopteri > Spariformes > Sparidae > Spondyliosoma > Spondyliosoma cantharus. The sequence goes on from OMLP01017013.1 coordinate 32,524, forward strand.
AAAATAATTGAATTCAGTGTCAGTTGGACACCCCAAGCATAACACACCCATGTTTAAAAAAGAACTGTTGGCACCAGAGCGATCTTGTACCACGGCAGTGCTGAGCCATCACTGGAGAAAGGCTTGTTGTACCCTTCATCATTCTACAGGGGAAAGGAAACGTGACTTGTTACTGGCTTGTTTGCCTTTCTTTAAACCAATCACAGCAGTTCTTGGTAAGGCAAAGCCCAGGAGGCAGCAACTGTGCCCCCGTGAAATAGTGCCTGGGGGGACTTGCTATCTCCAGACGATATCTCTAGTTCTGTTGCATCAATTTGGATCATGTGGTAAAACCTGTCAAAGAGTGAAAGTGTTAATAAGTTGACTTTGATGCAAGAAAGGTATGATGTGTGGTCGTATTTTGAGTTTGACATAGTTCGAAACGTAAGTGCGAAACATCCGGTACGAATCAGGGTTCCCATGGATCCTTGAGATCACTGCAAGTTTGTGAATTTGAGGATACAAATTTAATCATTTGATTTTTGCTGAATAGTCGTAAATAGATGGGAATAGAGAATTTGTGCAAGAAACATAACTCAGGCTCTTTTAATAATTTGTTGTCTGTGAGCCTCTGCTTCCGTGTGCTAGCTCCCATTAAACAAATGTAATTGCTGTAACGGTATTTAACCGTCATTCTTTGAACACATGTTGGGTGTTTTTATATTAGGGACTTAGGCTTAGAAAGTGAAAAGTCCTTAAATGTATTGTTTAAGAAGGAGTAAAAACTGTTAATTCACACAAATAGAGATGTCACCTCCGGGGCTCCAGTCTTCAGTGCACAGATGTGCACCGCAGGGCAGCAGGGTCAGCTGTGACATTTATACCAGGAGTTATTTTTGCCCAATTCCTCTCTGTCTCGCTCCCTTTGAAGAGCGAGGGGGGTGATATAACACCTGTGATGTTTGAGCCGCTGCAGCAGAGTTCACACACCCAGTGTAGAGGGTTTCTCCAGGGTTCATTGCACCTCTGCCCCCTTTTTTCCCCCTTTTGTGAAGCGACACCACCATTCAGCCATTTGCCAAATTAATTCTTTGCCTCCTAAGGAAACAGAAAGATGCATTTTCATATCAAAGCTCTGACTATTATTAGCTTTTGATTCAGTTAAGACAGCCAGTGGGCTTGAGAAGAGGCACTGTTGGACGATGAGAGATGCTCAGTGAGCTGATAATCTGCCAGTCAGATTTGTAATCACTTTACAAATCATTTCCAGACCTTAGCTGTATGGACTGTATACAAATGTTGTTTGATGGAGAAAGTGACTCATAGAGTTCACTTTTGTTTTGTCATACAGAAGGGATATAGATAGCCTCTGCTTGCACTCTCTCAATATCATTGACAATCACCTGCTCTTTCCATCTTCATGCCGAATGACTCATTTCCCTCGGCAGATTGAATCACGGTGCATATCCATCACCAGATTTGAGTGAAGCTCCTGATGGCATAGACTGTATTTCTGTTGAAGCCTCTCTGTGCAGCGAGGTGTCTGTATACAGCCCCGTCTCTCAGCTCTGTGTTATCTTACTCCCTTTCCCCTGCTTTTTCCTAACCCGTTTCTCTTGCTCTTAATCCGCCGCTTCGTCTTGCTGCCGAGCAGCGAGATAAACCGGCTGGATCTGGGCCTGACGGTGGAGGTGTGGAACAAAGGGCTGATCTGGGACACCATGGTGGGCACCTTATGGATCCCCCTGCGCAACATACGGCAGTCCAACGAGGTACACTCCCTCTCTCACTCTCTCTCTCTCTCTGGCTCAGACATCTCCAAGCATAAGGTTTTATCGGCTGCACTTCAAGTACAAGATCGGTCCGGTCAGAGTGATGAATGAATACAATTATTAAAATAACCTAATCACACCTGACTTTTAATGTTACTTTAATTGACCTTGATGTAAGACTTGGAGAGTCCTTTGAGCGTCTTTAAATGATTTTTTGTGCAGATCAACAGTTGTTACATGTTTATATATGAATAAATTAACAGTGAGTAAGTAGCAACATGTTATCAAACAGCTAGTGATACACTGTTGCCGTATTAACGGAGATTGTAACTAGTCGCATTGAGAAAATGAAGTTTTGCCTCAGTACAGACTGGAAGTTATACTGCTGCTGCTCTAATCAGCTGACAGCCTCTGATTAAACCATTGTTTCTAAACATTCAGAACACCATTCTCACAACAAGGCAGTCCATTCACGTATCCCTCTGACTCCTACACTGCTGCTAGCACCATTTTAGTTTAGAGTCCTAACAGGGCTCGGAAGTTAGGAACGGCATTGCTTAAGGCTCACTCTTGTATACCTGCAGGGGTTTTTTCTGCTTTGCGCTCACTGTGTTGTGTTGTGTTGTGTTGTGTTGAGCATGCTGCTTGGTTAATTCAGGGGACATCTTAAGAATTGATCCATCAGTGTGAGGCATAACCGTATTTCCATTTGTTGCAATAGACGATTAAACCTGTGAAAGGGGTGTTCTTGACTAAAGTAATATTTAATCCACTACGTATGACAGCGTGTTTTGTTTTGAATGTGGTTAGTCTTAGTAAACAATTTGTTTTTAATGTTTCGGTATTTGTTGATTTTTTATATACATCTACATACTGTTTTGATTCATAATGTAGTCCTGCTGCATAGTATAACATGCTGATACCTTTGTGAACTATACTCAATCAATAATACATGTCACATTCAGGCTCGTCACGTTTGTGCACAAAGAATGCTTAGATATTGTAAACCACTGAATTGAATGAGATAGAAGGATGGTGTGAGGGACGTAGGTATTTCGTTGGTATTTTTGATTGTTCCAACTAGAATTAATGTTGTGGTGCTGTAACCAGGCACAGTGACAACCACGAGGCTTGCCTTCACTGTGAGGCACCTAAGAGATTTGTGCTTTAGTCAAAGCTAATGATAGCCTGATAATTAGTCTTTCCAGTCTTCAAGTAAGTCATGTCACAGTCATATTTCTCTGCCCCTCTGCTCCCTCAATTCTCTTTCCAGGAGGGTCCAGGCCAGTGGCTGACCCTGGACTCCAACGCGATCATGGCTGAGAATGAGATCTGTGGAACCAAAGACCCAACCTTTCACCGGCTGCTGCTCGACACCCGCTTTGAATTGCCACTAGGTTTGGCCTTTCGTCACTGTTCTATTTATCCTGCCTGGTGCTTCATACTGTACTTTGTTCATTAGTTGCTACTGCTAGTCCTAAAACGACCACATTTACTGCTTTTTTTATTTGCTGCTATGACTACAGCGCTAACAGTAGACAACTCGCTCTCAATCAAGGATGCATTCAATGCACAGAAACATGTCGAGTGTTTGTGTCGTGTTCTGCAGACATTCCAGAGGAGGAGGCCAGATACTGGGCCAAGAAACTTGAACAACTAAACGCCATGAGAGATCAAGATGTAAGATCCACATCGCTCTCTGCACCATCTGTCTTCCATCTTTCCTCATCTATTTATTCCTTTCTCTTTCGTCCTATTGTGTTTCCTTTCCACCTCTTTCTTTATCCTCCACACTCCCTCTAATTACACTCCGTGGCTGCCAATATGAGCACATTTGCCAAGTCAATATTTTTTTCCAGCGAAGAAGAATTGCTGGATGTTATTTATTTAATTTTTTTTAATAATAATACGCCTGATTTTTTTCCCCCTCAGTACGCCTATCAAGAAGAACAGGAGCGGCCACTTCATGCTCCATCCACGCAGTGCTGTGAGTCCTCCGTCCACCTCCTCCTCTTTTGTCCTTTTCATGCCTCCTCCTTTTCCCCGCTCCTGCTCCATCACACAGACTCGTACTGAGAACAGGGCCAGACAGGATGTAGAAATGAGGCTGATAGATGAGGCAACAGAGGGAGGCCGGGGGACGGAGGGAAGCTGATGTGACGAATCATGCATGCAAGCCTGTCTGAACGCTGGAAATGACTTATAGGTGCGAGATGCATGATGAATGCGAACTGACATATGCTGGGTTGTCAGACACAGACCGCCCTGCCTGACTGTCTAGTGATGATGACACAGGGGGGGAGCAGGTGGATAAGTGTGTAGGGTGTAAATCTGTGGACAGGATGGGTTGGTTGGTTGGTGGCATGATGCTTGTGTGTGTGTGTGTGTGCGCAGAGATGGCAACAGCATGTGCGCGTTTTTTCTGTTCTTTGTTACTTAGCAGCACCAAGGCCAGCAGCATTTGCACAAAAGTTGATTTTTATCTAAGCTTCTCTAAAGACCGTGTGCTTTTCTTCACTCTCACACACATACAATGATGAGCGCATATATATATCTTAAATGATTATTACTCAGGGCTGCATGTTTGTTTACCTGGCTCTGCAGACTACTGATGTGTGTAATTTGTGGCCCAAACCTCATTTGTCTCCTCGCAGGTAATTGGAGTCTGTGGGGAGATCAGCAAAGTAAGTTTCTTTCAAGCGCTTCTGCTAATGACTTGGAGTAACTCTGTATTTATTGTCCATGTCTCACTTAATGTAATGATCTCCTTGTGTAGTTTTTCCCCAGAGACGATTAGCTGCCAAGAAAATATTTTTTTTTTTGCTCCATGCATCCTGTCTGAGCTTCATCTCAGCTCGTGTGGCCTTGATGGATTTAAAGTCAAGCTGTTAGAATTAAACTGAGTATAGTTGCAGTAGAATAAACTCTGTAGTGTTTGATCATTTCTCACTGAAAGCAACAAACTTAGCAAGCGGCTAAGTGCTGCGAAATGTTTCCTCTGCCCTGAGTCTTGTCTGTCAGGCTTCATGCAGGCTGTCTTACCCAGACCTCCAGGAGTTGCGACAGGCTTTGAAGCCAATTTTGTATAGTGGTCAAACCATTTGATTAACATTTGGAGCATCTAGAAAAACTGTTTGATTAAATAATTGTATTCCCACTCAAGTTAGCTTGGAGCTAAATCTGAAGTTAGTCTGCGCCGGCACTAAAGACCTCACAACATGGACGCTATGCAAAAAACCCATCCAATTTTATACCTGGATGTCGAACTGTTCATGTGTCAATTAACATCTTTCATAGGAATGAATGGGGCCCTGCCTGCGATGTCATTATACATCCATGTTCCCTATTGCTGAAGGTTGTTGGGTCTGTATGCTGCCTGAAAAAAATACCTGCAGGTATTACTTGGGGCTGAAAAAAGGTTCTGTGGACTATGCTGATGTTATAGTACATACAGTTTATATTCTCATAAAAGATGCTGGAAATTAATGGAATGGAAGTTACTCAAAAATGAGAAACTAAATATTTAGTTGTAGTAAAAATATGACAATGATGTATCATAAAGTGGTATCGATAAAGGAATCTGATAAAAAAAGATTGAAAGTGATTTAAAGTGAGGTTACAATACAGAGGTTTACATAGCTTTTCCATTTTTTTGTTATCCTACCATTGTTATGGAAAATGTGACCAAAATAAGCATAATTTATCTATACACTCACTCAAGTTTAAATGTTTTTTTCACTGTTTCCCCCCAATTCTGAAACCAAACTTACATCCTTTGTTTTCCAGCAATGGTAAAGTGGTTGAAAACCAGTTTAGCATTTGCTAAATGATTCACATCCTGCTTGGTGTTATGCAGGTTGTCCCTAAATCCAAACTTTATAGGTTAAAACATTAAAACCATCTCAATTATTTAAAGATACAAATACAGTATTCATTTTGAGGTGAGATTTCTCCACTTTGCTGCAGTGAAATGTAACCAAATGTGTACCTGTGATAGAATAAGAAAGAAGATGCAAAGACAATGATGAGCTAATCTATGAAGGAATTGATTTGACATTAGGTCAAAGGTCACAATTCCGACCAATCGTCTCGCCTTATCACTTTGTCCCGTCTCCCGTTGTGTTTGTGGGAACAGACGAGGACCCAGACAGCGCCGTGGACGACAGGGACAGCGACTACCGCAGCGAGACCAGTAACAGTATCCCGCCTCCCTTCTACACCACCTCCCAGCCCAACGCTTCAATGCACCAGTATCCCATGAGGCAACAGCAATACAGACACTCCTACACCGATGACATACATGAGCTGGACTACGACCACAGACCCATGAGGTAACGAGCACCTGACAGCCACCACATAGCTTCAACTGAGACTGAGAGTTTTTTTTTCATGAGAATACCATGGCGGGCTGTCAGAATCTATCAGCAGCAGGTAGAAAAGGGCTTAATTCTGGTGAGACAGGAGGAGAAAAAACACCAAATGAACTGTAAGATGTTGAAAATGTAAGATCCCATCTTAAATATTCTGTAGCATTTATCCCTCAGAGAGCTTAGCCCCGAAAGACGACCTTGTTTTGTTTCATTTTATTGTACATGGTAACATGTTGTCCCACTGTGCTCTCCTCCTCTAGAGAATAACCCTGGCCTCAGTGTATACAAGCATGCTGGGGCGCACAGTTCTTGTATACAGGTCATGTATGAAGTGGGCCACTGTGGTTATCTTTACCGTGTGCACGTGTGAATGCGTGCGTGCGTGCGTGCGTGCGTGCCTGCATCTTTGTGTGCACGTCGAGTGCGTGAGCATCAAAAAAAAAAAACCCATGTGATCTTTCCTGCGCCCACTTGTTGTGCAGATAATAAATGAACTGCTGGACATGACAGTATCTCTGAACATTGTTCGACATGTTTCAAAGGCGGCAGATGATCAGAATGCATTGCTCAGAAAAAGCTGAAGGTTTTGATTTTGGTTAGATGTAGATAGGTAAAGTAAATCTTCAAGTGCTCAGCCTCAGTAGGAGGTCTTTGTGCAGAAACTTAAAAGATACGTTCACTTTTTTTTCCAAGTCTGTCTTCAAACAATAGTCAGATGTTTAGATGAACATCGAAACAGGTTGCTGTGAGCAGTCCTCCTGTTCATAATGGTCAACTTTTGTGAATCGGTCCTGAAGATCATTCTTAGCTGGTGACATGGCTGCAGTAGCTGCAATGTAATCCTCTGGGGCAACTGCAATAATCAAAGTTATGTCCACTGAAACAGTATGGAAACGATTCCTACAGAGACTTTTTCTGTTGAGAAATTAGATCTGTTTTGTTAACAAGGAACACTAGTCTCGTTCTGCAATCTCACGAGGTGTGTTGCTCAGTGGCTAGAGCGGACGTCCCATGTACAGAGGCTTTGTCCTCGCTGCAGCAGCCCTGGGTTCAAGTCCCGCCCTGGGGCCCTTTGCTGCGTGTCACTCCCCCTCTCTCTCAACCTGTTTCCTGTCTCGTCTTCAGCTGTTCTATCAATAAGGCCAAAAAAAAATTGTTTTAATTTAAAAAGTCCATTAAATAGTCAGCCATAACTTAATTTCTTGCTGGCAGTTTCTTTATGTAAACCCCAAACTCCTCTCTCCAACACACATTTTTAATGTTTAAATGTATCAGAATTCCCCCTTTAAGAGATCCCTTTCTTTTCAAAATCAAGGACGAAATCAAGTATATATTGAAGGTATATTCTGAAGTTACTGTCTACTGTTGAGCAATAAGTATACCCAGAGGTGGAATGTAACTGAGTACATTTACTCAACAACTGTATGCAAGTCCAAATTCAGACACTCCAAAAATGTGTCCAGTGAAAACCATGTAACTCCAGAGAATGTTGATTAGGTAATCTTGCCACCAGTATACACTATATAAAGTAGTTAAAATGAGCTCAACATTAAACATCTACAGCAGTAACATGCCACGTACGCATAAGTGCAATGGTAAAATGAATCCAGAATTTGTTTTAAATAGTTAAACAAAGACAGGAACTTTTAGCTTTCATACTTTAAGTAACTTTTGCTGATAATACTTGTTACATACTTGTTCTTAACTAACCTATTAAATAGAGGACTTTTACCTGAAGTGGGGTATTTTCGTAGTGTGGTATCCGTACTTTTACTTAAGTAAAGGATCTGACTACTTCCTCCACCACTGCATACTGTACACCCAGTTGACTTGAATATCTCAGACTGCTGAAGAGTCGTTTACTGGCCATTCTGAAGAGGTGAAATGATTACAGCAACTTGCTTCCTCATTCACATGAACATCTGACTGTTGTTTTTAAGACAGCCTTGAAAAAGTGTGAACCTTTCCTTTAAGCGGGCAGCGCAGAGGCTCAGTTTGGTTAGAGCTTTCTTTGAAAGATTTGCACTGAGCTCTACTGATGCTCCTCTCCCACCTCTCCCCTCCTCCCTACCTCCCTCCTTGCTCCTCTGACCAGGCGCTATGATAGTTTAGACTCGGCCACCAACGGGCGCAGCGATATCGACTCAGGCTCAGGGTCGAGCCGGCGCACCAGTCGTCAGTATTCTCTAGACAGTAGGCATTCACTGTCCGATAGGTGGGTCTCTGTACCTCCTCTCCAACTCCTCCTCCTCTTCCTTCTCCTGCTCCGGCCTGTGACTCCGTCTCGCTGTGACGTCAGTGGTGGACTTGTCCCGTCCTCCTCGCTCGCTGTGCTTGCATGCATGCGCTCTTACCCTATCTCTGTATATGTATATTCTATACTTTTCTATAGAAAACTACTGGTCCCGCATCTATATTTACTTTTTATTTTCCTGGTGAAGAATCACAAATGATGTATCATACTCATCTTGGCCATTGTTAAACTCTTGTGAGTTCTGCGCAGTGTTGTGTTTATGTGTGTGGGTGAGTGATGGACAAGCTGTGTGTATGCGCGTGCGCGTGTGTGTGTGTGTGTTGTTTCCTGAAAGTCAGAGACAGAAAGGTTAATTGTTGGTGGGAGTTTTATGGCAGAGCCTGTGTGAATCTGCGTGAATCTGTTGTCGCGACAGCCTGTTATTACAGCCTCATCCTTTATGTGAGACTTTAAGAAGAGCCCTGTCTTATTCTGTGTGTCCCATACTTGCTAATTATACACATTTCCACTTGTAAGACAGCAGGGGCCCTTCAGCCTAATAACTGGGCCCTAGCAGAGAGGCCAAGACGGATTACTTTCATTTTCATCTCAGTTTCACCCTGTTGTTGTTTTTTTTTTTCTCTTTGCGAAGAAAAGAGGGCAGACAAGTATTTAGACTCACACATTATGCAAGCATTTGTCACTGTCTGTGTCCGTCTTTGTGTTGGATGAGAGATGGTGAGATAGATGATGAATAGAGCAGAACAGGGGTGTCGTGATTGAGTGTTTATGTGTCCGCTCACCCACACTTGTGTATTCCCTCTGGCTCACAGCCAGATGCCATGATACAGTTCTCTCCTTTACTGCCCCTGCACCACGCATTATTGAACCAACGTAATCAATAGGGACTGAACAAAAAGTGTGAGTTTGCGTCCATTTGTGTCTGTGTGTGTGTGTGTGTGTGTGTGTGAGAGAGAGAGAGAGAGAGAGAGAGAGAGAAATTGTTTTGCATGTGTCTCAAATCTCTCTCTGATTCATGGTCCATCTCAGTGTCTAATAGCCTCATTCATCATCGTGAATAAATATTATTCACTTCTTTATCTGCAAAAAGAGACTGTTTAGTTCTGCCAGGCTAATAAATTACCCTCAACATCTCCAGGTTCACTCTCCTTCATTTGAATAGGTCTATTCATATTGTTTTGTATGGTGTGTGTTTCTGTGTTAACTCCCATTGCAGTTACATAGATGCATCACTAGCTTAAACCCCACTACTCCGAGTTTTCTCAATGGTTGGTTCAAAGTCACCCCTCTTCTCCTATTTGTTAGCTGTCTCCCTCCTTGGCCCCAACACAAGCTCCTTAAGTGTCACCGTGACAACCAAAATCTTTGTTGTGTAACTGTGGGACTCCCCTAGTTTTCCTTTAAACCTGTGTGGGCGTGTACATGTAACAGGTGTCTGTGTCTCCCCCTCCCTTCAGTCCAACAGACAGTCGTTACGCCTCATCAGGCGAGTTGAGTCGAGGCAGCTCTCAGCTCAGCGAGGAGTTCGTTCCCGAGGACGGTGAGAGCTTGCGAGGTTCTGAGTTCTACGATGAGAATGACTCCTACCACTCCTGCCACTCCTCCGTCAGCTACGGCAAAGAGGATTCCCCGGGCTGGGACGGCGAAGACCCCCAAGGCGTCTACAGCGACGAGGGCGGCTACCTCAAAGATGGAGGGGAGGAGGGGGCGTTGTACGCCGAAGAGGAGGGCAACATGTACAGGGAGGAAGGGGACTACAACTATGAAGATGAGGAGGAGATGCCTTATGAAGAAGATGAAGATATGTATCAGCTTGATGGCACACTCAGCGAGGACCAGGAGCCGCCCTACACCCCCACACCCACAAGCACTGCCCCCACCGTGATGCCTCCCGCCGATGGCCTGTCGTCCACCAGGCCACCACTGGAGAAGCAGCCGTCGTTGCATCAGCAGCGACCAGCC
>OMLP01017013.1:42880-59657 GCA_900302685.1 Spondyliosoma cantharus
CAAGATCAGCTGCAGCCCCCCAGCACAGCTCCTGGTCTACCACCAGTCACACAGGGTGACAAGCTGCCCCCTTTCAGTGCAGAATCCACCAAACCTCCATTTGCACCCACCCAGCCAGCTCTGTCTACTACCAGTATGCCCACCGTCACGCCTGCATCGCAGCTCCCAGCTAAAGATATCGAGCCCATTGAGCCCGAGTCCAAGTCTGAGCTGCTGCTGCTGGAGGAACCTCCATCCCCCGAGCAGCCTCCCGCAACAGCGAGTGTCCCCCCAGCTCCAGAAGAGAAACCAGAGGAGCCACCTGTTCCAAGGTGAACACTGTTCAAACAATGTCATCTTTGTAGCGGAAACAACAAGCTTTCACACACTTCAAAGGCAGTCAATTGGTGCCTCATTCATGTTAAAATAAGCACATACTGTATATTTACTTCAACAGACACAAACAGTGTGGACCACACTTCCAGCTGCCCGAATGAGGAAAGTAGCAGACAGACTCTGGGGCAGAGATCTGTAAACAGGTTGCATAGTCCAGTGTGTAGTGGCACTACTGAGGCATTCAACATGGCAGACTCTATGGAAGAGGACTGGCTTCCTCTGTAGATATTAAAGGCTCATTTTAAGGTCACATAATTGTTTCACTTAGACAAAGTTGGAGGACCTTCAAGAGACTCAGTTAAAAAATTATTATCAAAATCAAAGCCACAGACAGCAAGAAATTCTGACTTTTTGTCCTTAGTAGAGGAGAAGCCCTCAAATATTCCAGATTTCCTTCAAAGTATCTTAATGCCTAATGACATCATCAGGGTTATTTTATTTAAGTGTGTAACATCAGGTGAGGAAGAAGAAGACAACATACATATTCATTCTTTTCTTGGGAGATCTTAAGGGCACCTTAGCTGGAGTCCCCCTTTAATGAGTTTGCTACTATTAGTCAATGATAGTTATCCCTAACATTACTGTACATTCACTAAACTAGTAACACACAAACAGTATATGAATAACTCTTTCTTTTACCCTTGTTATAGCTTCCCGAAGAGGGAAATCATGGAACCTGGTCCCGCCAGAGCCAAAGCTAACTGGCTTCGACTCTTCAGCAGAGTACGACTACAACTGCAAGAGGTACAGCCTGTGTGTGCTTGTGTGTGTGTTTCTTAGTGTGTTTTTGTGCACACAGGTGTGGATCCGTGTCAGGTGAATGCATTATGTCGTCTCTGTTGTTGTTCTGCTGAAATCTACTACTGGAGGTCACTGACTTGCATCATTCCCTGCACGCTCGACTGTTACTGTGTTGTTGTTTTTTTCCAGCTTCTGTTGACTGCTCCACCATGTTTCCCAGTTATTAGTTGGTTATCGCTGTGAATTATATTGTCTTGTGTTTATTTGATAGTTTCTGTTTATCCCTTGTACTGTTTTTGCCATTTCATTATTTTCTTTTCAGTTTGTTGCCATCCTCGTAGCGATTTGCATGTAGTCCGTTCTGATTACCCATGGCTGGAGCAGACGCTCAGGTGGGTGTGGCCAGTAGCGTGTTAATCAATCTGATTTATACTGTATGTATCCTGTGCGGCTCGTAGATGTATGTGAATGTGTCGCAAGCCCGCTAAGTTTAATTTTCAATGCCCAACGTCAATACCAGTAGTCACTGTTTCTGTGCGCCAGTGTGACGTGAGTATCCATGCTGTGTGTCATTCTTTGAGCAGGCAAGCAGACAAAGAACATTGTCTTTCAATAACCGAGCAGATAGAATTAGAAGAATGATTACACGGATGGCCATCTGGCTGTAATCTACTTTTACTATGATTCCCAAACACAGAGAAGCCACTGCTGATGTCAGTAATCACCACACTCACTCGCAAAGACTTAACTCAGCTACACCACTCTCCTAATCTCCCCCCTTTTCTTTCTGTCTCCCACTTGCACCACTGTTGTATTATTCATTGGTGAATTCTCTGAACACTTGCAGTCATTGTGGCTACATGAAACAGGGCTTTTTGCTAAGGGAACACCATACAGTATATTTCCCTTCTGTTGTTCTCAGTATAAAGAACAATGTAAAAGCACCATGTACAGTACTATATGCTACGCTCCCCATTCATCCAGCCACAGCTCTTATGGCACCCTGCTCGTCTCTCTTTTTCTCATCTCATCTCTCTCCTTCCCCTCAGGCCCGAGGAGAAAGTGTTGGCATCGCCTCTCTGCTTTTATCAGCAGGGTAAGTAACCATGACGCTGTTACTACTACAGTCATTGAAAAATCTATAACCTACCAACCAAAAGGCAAGCCCACGGCCTGAACGTCCGAACGCATTTATCGTCTAATTGATTCGTCGCATCTAACGACTGTAGCTGAAATAATAGCTGGTGTTGAACCCTCCTCTGTGCGTGTGTTGTCTCCAGGATGGGTGGCGCTCTGTATAGCATCGACAGCATGCCAGACCTCAGGAAAAGGAAAGCTATGCCTCTGGTCAGAGATCTGGTGAGTTTCTGCTCTAATCTCTTTATATTCCCCTGACTAAGTGTCTCACATCTCCCCAGTCCATCTATCACTCAGCTTAGCAGGCAGCGCTCTAGTCCATTAAACCGTCTCCTGTTTTCCTTCAGATTCACTCTCGTCTCATTCTCTTTACCTTGGATATTTCCCTCTTTTTTTGCCCACTGCACTACATCCACAATACTGTACATTTCCCTGCTATTACAGCCAGGCGAGCTGCAGGACAAAGTGCCGCAGGAAAGGTTAGAGGTTTCCTCTGACTGACATCGATGTGTGCTAGATGCTGTCATATAAGAGAGCTTTAAGTACCCCACGCTGCCATCATCCCCACTCCTCATTAAGGAGAAGATTGTTGGAAATATAAATCCTCTGGAGAAAGCTGTCACTCATTCATACAACCCACTTCCTTTGAGTATCTTGTGCCATTACAAAGGCTGGACAGCATTATCTCTTTTCCATAATTGTTAAAATTTTACACTACCAAGTACAGATACACATTAAACTCACATTAGTATCATGCTTCAGCTTTTCAGGCAGGTAAATGAAAGAAAACCTTAGAGGAGTGGTCTGACATTTTTTGGATGCACCTTTGTTTGCTTTCTTACCAAAAAAGAAAAAGGAGAAGAAGATTGATTGAGCAACTTTTCATGCAGGCTACAGCTTTATATTCAACAGACAGATGAGTAGTTTCAGTCTTCTCCAACTCGTGACACGAACGCAAATAAGCATACTGTGTTAAACTACTACTTTTATTGCCCTGTAGTAGAGGCTTGTAAAGTCAAAGACAATTTAGCTCTCTGTATTAACCGCCAGGCAAAACTCAGTGTACCATTTTCTTCATCACGCCAGATCCCTGCTTAACCACACACAGGTAATTAACTGTCTTCATTAATAAACACTCACGAAGCACAGGCAGGCGCCCCCATGTTTCACTTCCTCTTCTCTGTCACTGTGCATACACACACATACACACACGCACGCGCACACACAATGTGTCAGAGTGTCTCGGGTAATTGATTGGAGTCACGGCTGAAGGAACATTGATCACAGGCTGTTTCATTCAGATGTCATATACTCAAGTCTGGTTGACATGCTCTCTATTGAAGTCATCAACAGCCGGCTGTTGATTCACCTTGTTTGATTTCCCCCTTGTGCTCTTATTGTGGTAATCCATTCTTGTTAAATCACAAAAACGACAGTATATGCACAATGAATGTATCTTTTCCATAAACAGTGGATGGAGCGAGGTCTAGGTTTGAAAAGTGAAGCCATTGCTCAAGTGCCTTAAACCTGCATTCTTTCTAATGACCAGCAGGGGGCGACTTCACTGGTTTCAAAAAGAGTCTGATTAGATATAAGCTTATGGGAAAATGACCCTACTTCTAACTTGTTTTTTTTTTTTTTTTACCCCAGTAAAGAGTTTTGTAGCATATATGGTCTCAATTACTAGTTTCAGGTCATCTTCAAGAGAGAATGATGTTCATTCTGACATTCTTATGGTTACATTTAGAGTAAAAAAAAACGATATAGCGGTGTAGGCGCGGCTATATTTTGTTTGACATGTGGCTACCACGGTATGTCCTCCACTCTCAGTCAGATCCACTCAGGATATCGTCCCTAGCTCCACTCTCTCTTACAAATATGGTCACTTCTGCCTCCAAAAAAAATTGTATTGCGATTGTAAAGCTGAACTAGAGGCTCCAAATGGTGACATCGCGGTGGCTCTGTCAACTATTTATTGTCCAGTCTATGATCATTTCTCAACATTTCTTTTGCTTTTTAATTCTCCATGGAAATCTCCTCCTCTTGCTTTCCTTTTTCTAATGTTATATCTCTCCCTTGTTCCTCCTACTTTCTCTGCACGGCCACAGGCTATGGTGAGTAACACCAACACCATTTGCTATCAAAACACCTGTGAAGGCATAGTCGTTTTCTCGTCTAGCCAGCAAATTGATCACTCTTATGAGAGGAAGCACTTTGAATTCTGCAGTTGGCACCTCTAGTTTGCTGTAACTATTCAGGGGAATATTGCCAGACAGACAGTAATAATACACCTTGCCTCAGAGGCTGTCCTGAGATTTGTTTTGATAAAACCTGATATTGAGGTGGAAGCTGAAAGACACTAACCCCTCCTCTCTCCTGCCACTCAGTCCTTGGTTCAGAACTCCAGGAAGGCAGGCATCACGTCGGCCCTGACGTCCAGCACCCTGCATAACGAAGAACTGGTCAGTGCTCATTTACAACGTTAATTCAACTTCTGCTAAAATAAATCTGGTTGTAGCCCATTGCTGACCCTCTCCTTCCCTCGTTTGTGCCCTTGTAGAAGAGCCATGTCTACAGAAAGACCCTCCAGGCCCTCATATATCCCATCTCGTGCACCACCCCACACAACTTTGAGGTATGGACGGCCACCACGCCCACTTACTGCTACGAGTGCGAGGGACTGCTGTGGGGCATCGCTCGCCAGGGCATGCGCTGTACCGAATGTGGGGTCAAATGCCACGAGAAGTGTCAAGATCTACTAAATGCTGATTGTCTACAAAGTAAGTACAATATTGGAAAAATAACTGGTTCTGTTTTTGCCTTGATGAGAAACTGATCTGAAAAAACACTGTGATGTTCGTACATTAGCATAGCTTAGCATTTTTTGTGTGGATTAGAGAAATTACATATATTGTGTTAATTATTATGGAGCTTTAATGTTTTTGTATTCCTTTAAATGTGTGATAATATATTTGCAGCTTGGCCTAAAATTATAATTTAATCACCAACAAAATACTGAGATATCTAAGAGCAAAAACTAAGATGCCAAATGTTAATCTAAAATATAGCATAAAATATTTACATCATTTCCTGACTACTTTCTGTGACAGCGCTGTTTTTTTCTTATTTATAATAGTAAAGTATCCAGTTTATCTATTATCTCTTATCTCTATTTGTCACTGCCAAGCACAGTCCATCTCTTCCTCCTCCTCCTCCTCCTCCTCCTCCTTCTCTCACTCCTGCTCTCCTGTTTTCTTTGTTTTCTTGGGAGGATATTAAAAGCCATTTGTCTCTTGTTGTCATCCACCGCTCTTTTTACTCAGCAATTTTATAGCTCTGCAAATATGTCCGCCTCTCATTCATGAAATATGGCCAAGGTTTTCATCACCTACACTTCTACTCTCCTCTGTATTTTAAATTGAAAGCTCATTTTCTTTGATTTTGTTATCATTTAATAACAAAATACTGTTCATATAGCAAATTGTTGCCCATTCCCTGCTGAATACTTTAGACAGTCTGCAGCTCTTGCATTTAAATTACACATTGTGCATCATTTTTTAAATAATTTTTTCAGATTTTATGGTCAATTTGCAATTTATTGTTCATGATTCTTGACTTGCATAACTTATTTTTCTGTACACCAAAAACACTACGTTACTTGCTTTTACACATCTAATCCTTAAGTTTCTCATCTCAATTTTCACGCCAACCAGGAGCAGCAGAGAAGAGCTCCAAACACGGCGCAGAGGACCGAACCCAGAACATCATCATGGTTCTTAAGGACCGCATGAAGATCCGAGAGAGGAACAAACCCGAGATCTTCGAACTCATTCAGGAAGTGTTCGCCATCGTCAAGGCCACCCACGTCACCTACATGAAGCAGATCAAGCAGAGTGTGCTCGACGGCACCTCTAAGTGGTCGGCCAAGATCAGCATCACAGGTGAGGGTCGAGTCAAACCGGTGCAGCACTTTGATGCTCTATCGACATCAAAGTCAGAGGAGACGGCACATGTCAGGTGTGTGTGTCTATAAAAAGATACAAGCTGGCGTTTGTATGGAGAGAGCACAGGTGGCGTTTGTGGGGCAGTAGAGCAGAGCAGAAGGTCAGATGATTTAAGAGGCATCTGTTTGCTTGCAAACACACGCACGCGCACACATGCACACTGACCAGCTTGCCATTTTTTTTCCTTCTTCCTAGTGTTGTGTGCCCAGGGTCTACAAGCCAAGGACAAAACCGGTTCCAGTGATCCTTATGTCACCGTCCAGGTGGGAAAGACCAAAAAGAGGACCAAGACCATCTATGGCAACCTCAACCCCGTCTGGGAAGAGACGTTTAACTTGTGAGTCAAGGCCTAAAAAATGTAATGAAATATGTGATAAGGGTTAGGACAGCACAGAATGACTGTTTTCATTACCCACCAATATGTTTTTTATACTTTTCTGTTAACTGATGTATTGTTTGGCCAACGAAATTTCATATACAAGAAGAAAATGTGATCACAGATTCTCAGAGCTAAAGGTGACTCCACATTGCTTGAAAAAAAAATATAATAAAAACATTAAGTCCTTAAAATGGGACCTGTTTCTTCTCCCTTCTTTGATATTTACAGTAGTGATTTGTGACAGTTATTCATCTGGTCTTCTGTCTGTGTATCATCTTTATTTGCTACCTGTGGCTGACTCTCATTCTGTCCGTTCAGCGAATGTCACAACTCCTCAGACCGCATCAAGGTGCGAGTGTGGGACGAGGATGACGACATCAAGTCTCGCGTGAAGCAGAAGTTCAAGCGGGAGTCTGACGACTTCCTCGGTCAGACTATCATTGAGGTCCGCACTCTGAGCGGAGAGATGGACGTCTGGTATAATCTGGGTCAGTTGAATTATTTAGACCACGTCATTTACCACCTCTTTTGCAGCTACATGAGTGACCTAACTTCTTCTGATTTAGATGCTTTCAGCTGCAAAGTTGGGTAACATTGTTTCTGTATGTCTTTTGCTCTTTGCAGACAAGCGTACAGACAAATCAGCTGTGTCTGGAGCCATTCGCATGCACATCAATGTAGAGATTAAAGGAGAGGAGACGGTCGCCCCCTATCATGTTCAGTACACATGTTTGCATGAGGTAAACTCAGTGTGTGTGTGTGTGTGTGTGTGTGTGTGTGTGTGTGTGTGTGTGTGTGGTGTTTCATAGGTACACTTTGTGTGATTCAATACCTTTACTCCGCTACTATATCTTTGAAAATATTAGTGGTTTTTCCTCCATTACACAAGCTATTTTCTTTTTAAGAATAAGATAAAGAAGTGTAAAACTTTATACTACTAAACAAACAAAGCCAAAACAATTCAACAAATCTAACCCATCCAGGCCACCCAAAACATTAACACTAAAACAGGCTGAAGAGAAAGAAAGAAATACATACAGCATTGAGTCGTTCCAGAAATCATTACTCAAGCTAATCCCCAGACCTTGTTGTGAGCAGTTTCATGTAGGGACTCTTTTCTCTCTACTGAACAACAACCGCTAACTAATCCAGCAAACTTTACAGCTCAGGAAACCAGTTGGTCTGCATAACAACGTGCACAACATTATGCAGACCAGGCCTACACAGTCTCTGTGAAGACACCCATGGCAGACTGAGCATTTAAATGACGTATTTGTTTACCATGGAAATCTTTTTGATTAATGCATTGCTACTATAACTTTAGGTACATTGGACTTTTTCTAACCACTGTGTGTATCTCCAGTCAAAGTCATCCCTATGAGCCGTGCCAAACAGGTTAATTCACTTGACTGATGCTTGGCTCCATAATGGAGCCATTCCAAATTAAACCTTAGTTAATACTCCGTGAAGTTTGCTTTGCTCTCAGAAGATAAGAACCACTTCCAGACATCAGACACATTTCTAGTACGGCCCTGTGCGGGAAAACTCTCCTGATTGATTGTCGACCAATCGCCGCCTCGCTCGGAGTCATTACTCGGCCCATTACTCAACAGAGCGTATTAGCTGAAGCTTGACAGACAGATGACCGCTGTTATTGCTGCGCATAAGTGGCCATAAACCACAAAGCCAACTCGGAATGTTTTATTGCAGCATAACACTCTATGGGTGAGCAGTCCAGACAGCACCTTGTGTTGGCCTCATAATGTAGTTTAATGGTTGTTCAAGTAGTACAGACATGTAAAGATAACCACACCATAGGCTGTAATGCGCTCTGTTTTTGTACAATGAAACATATAGAAAGTTTGATCACAGCTGATTTATATTAATAGAATTAAAGAACACAGTTTGACCATGCTGGTTTAAGGAGACCATGGACACACACTCTTTATTATCATGTAATGGCTACTCCCAACTCTATCCCTTTACATGTCAGAGCTCTTAATAGCCATTTATTGCCATTTTCTCTTTTTGTTCCTTTCTTTGCCTTTTCTTCTGTATGTTTTCTTGTTCTCTTTTTTTCTATACATCTCTAACTCTTTCCTATTTTCGTCCCCCGTAGAACCTCTTCCACTATGTGACAGATATCCAGAACAACGGTGTGGTGAAGATCCCTGATGCCAAAGGGGATGATGCATGGAAGGTCTACTTTGAGGAGACTCCCCAGGAGATCGTTGACGAGTTCGCCATGCGTTACGGAGTGGAGTCCATCTACCAGGCTATGACGTATGTTACTGGCTGAAAGCCCGACGTCAGAATGTCATTATTCTGGAAATTCTCTCTTTTTACACGTCTGTCTCCCTTTTACAGTCACTTTGCCTGCCTGTCGTCTAAGTACATGTGCCCAGGGGTGCCTGCAGTGATGAGCACCCTACTGGCCAACATCAATGCCTACTATGCTCACACCACCCAGGCAACCAACAACGTCTCTGCCTCTGACCGCTTTGCTGCTTCAAACTTTGGGGTGAGTCATCGGCGAAAGCGTCTCGCAGAATCAATAAGTGCAGCAGGTGCCACAGTTATATTCAAAAAGAAGGAAAAAGCTGAAATGTATTCTTGCTTTTCCTTGTTTTTTGCTATTATAATTTCCTTTTCTATAACAATATGCTCATTGGCTGTGACTGAGCCTTCGCATAACAAGCAGCGTGGCGTGTCTGCTATACACTTGGTTATTCTAAAAATCTGTTTACCTTGTCTCCACAGAAAGAGCGTTTTGTCAAGCTTCTCGACCAGCTTCACAACTCCCTAAGGATTGACCTGTCCATGTACAGAGTAAGACTGTTCTTCATCTCACTGTTTTCACTCATGTAAACTTTGAAAGGTCTGTGATAGATGACAACTACTGGGTAGACAAACTGCATGGTAGAACATCAGCCCGCCTCCTCTGTCTCCACTGCTTTTCTCCTCATCTTTCTCTTTGTCAGAAACGGTACAAACAAAAGCAGGCGGATGCGTTAATGAGAGTGACAGCTCCTCTGAAACATGCACAGACTCATCCAGGAAACACTGCACACCCACACAGTAACAAGTGTTGGAAATTACAGCAGAAATTGTGTTTGCCGTGCTGGATCGTGCCCACAGACATAAACACACACTGGACAAGGATGGATGTGATCTCACGTCTTGTGGCTCACTCTTATTTCTTTTTCCGTCTGACTGCAGAACAACTTTCCTGCCAGCAGCCCCGAGAGGCTGCAGGACCTCAAGTCCACAGTGGACCTCCTCACCAGTATCACCTTTTTCAGAATGAAGGTACTGTCCCTTCATTTGTTTTTGTAAAGGCCGATGTTGTGTATCTGGTGTTCAACATGTTTGTTTTGAATTGAACTAGTATAGACTTTGAGGGAACAGTCGTGTTCTGTTTGTCTGTGTAATCAAGACAAACATGAAGACAATTTTGAAGTGCCATGATTTAATGGATTAATAATCGCAGTGTGTGTACATGACTAGTTTAACTGCTTCTCTCTTTTGTTGTGTGTGCTCAGGTCCAAGAGCTTCAATCTCCACCCAGAGCCAGTCAGGTGGTGAAGGACTGTGTCAAAGCCTGTCTCAACTCCACCTACGAGTACATCTTTAATAACTGTCACGAGCTGTACAGCCGCGAGTATCAGACAGACCCGGTAAGATGCAGCAATTTGTTTAATACCTGCGTAGGTGTGAGTCAATGTCTCTTTCTCTCTCTCTCTCAATTTCTATCAGTCTTTCTTTGCGAAATGTTCAGTTTGCTTTATTGGCCACACTTCAAGTTATACTATGCAAGATTTGTCGGTTGCGGTTCAAAAACAATCCATTTAAAGTCATTCAATCCTGCCCGACTCAATAAATACCAACTGAGACTGAGACCTGGTTGCAGTGACAAACCTGTATTTAGCAGATGTCTTTTAGTGGAGTTTCTGGTTTCTCACAATGCCCTGATAATGTATAATGATAGTGTCCAGTGATTAGTGTGCTTTTCTTTTCCTTTTGCTGTAATTTGGTTGCAGTTGATTCACTAATCACTCAAAACTTGGCAAGCAGTTTCCTTCATAAACTGCTCAATAAATCAAAATTATTTGATTTGCTTGATGTCTGTGTTGTCCTGGCCGTTGTCTAAAATGCGTTGTGACACTATTGCTCTTTCATGTGCTGTGCATCTACTGTAAGTGCGGTGAATTCCCATCATCCTCTCGGTCGGGGAAGGCCGGGCTCTTCCATCCATCACTCCCGCATTGGATCTCATCAGGGATTTCTAGAACTTGCTTTGAGTCCTCATTAAAGCCCTTCCCCCATTCAAACTCCCCCGTGAATTTCAAATATGCATTTTTCCCTTTGAACAAAACAGTTCATCCTCAGGGACGTTGCTATATTTTGTTGAAATCTCTGCAAGATCATTCTTCTCTCTTCAGCCCCTGCGGTGCTCGGCTTAGGTTGTTTTTTTTCTTTTCTTTTCCTTCCAGGACATCTTCAGCTATTTCAAAAGAAGTCGTCCAGACAGTTGACATTCTGAGTCTGTTTAAAGCAGCGAGCGTTGAATATGTATGAGCTGCTGGATTAAAAACACAGTGAAGACTTTCCCAGTCTCTCTGTCTCCGACAATAAAAACACCATTAATACAATTACACACAATTAAATGACTACACTTGAAGCTTGACCCATTTGTTATCTGATCCAAAATGTAAGTAGAAGTTTGTTGTGGGCCGTAGAGCCTAAAAATGATATCATAACCATGAGGGAAGCTGACATCTCTTGGCTTTAAGAACTCTGTGACTGAGCATAATACAATTACCTGCATGACTCTGCAGGTTGACAGCTGTTGCCATCTTCCCGTCATATGCTGAAAAGCAAAATAAACCCCCGCCAGAGACGTCTGCGTAGTTCCACTGTGACTCATGCTGTGTCACTGCTTTTTCAGGCCAAGCAGGGTGCCGTGCCTCCGGAGGAGCAGGGACCCAGCATCAAGAATCTGGATTTCTGGTCCAAACTCATCACACTTATCGTCTCCATTATCGAGGAAGACAAGAACTCCTACACTCCCTGCCTAAACCAGTATGTCTCTGTACTCCCATTACTCTGTCTCTCTTCCACATTTTCTCTTTGTACGTCTTAAAAGTTTGCTTTCAGGCTCTCATCTGCTCATTCGGTTTCATATACCTTCTTTATCTGAAGTGCCTATGCAGTAAGCCTTTCTCCTTCTCTCCTATATCAAGATTTCCCCAGGAGCTCAACGTGGGTAAAATCAGTGCTGAAGTGATGTGGAACCTGTTCGCTCAGGATATGAAGTATGCAATGGAGGGTGAGTGCAAGTCAGTGATAGCCTGTGAGCCTCTGAACTGACTGAAACCTGTCAAAGAGAACCAGGTTGTTTTTATTACCATTCAACTTTACTTCCATCAATGCAGATGAATCTTGGTGGGAATGTTTAAAATAGAGGCTCTATGTAGTAAACACGTTTTGTAATATGTGAGAATGTTCAAGGGATTCAGGAGATTATATTTTATGAAAGTGCGGGTCCATCGTCATTCCCTTCTTGGTTTTCAAGATGGACACTCCCACTCAGTCATTAGTAAAGGTCGTTACAGAGGTTACTGCACTTATGTGGGGAAAAAAAAGTTTTCCTGGGTATGGGAAAATAGCTCTTTGACTATTAAACAAACATACTTTGACCAAAATTAAAAAAAAAAAACACTACTTGGACACTGCAGTATGATAGAACAACCTCATAAACACAAATAACAATGGACCCGCCCTTTGATGGCAATCCTCATCAGTTAGGCTGAAACTGACAGTAGCTGACAGGCGCTCATTGTCAAGTTCGGTTGCTTTTGTGTCAGCCCACACAAATAATCAGCAAAAAACAGATGGATAATTTACAGCTGATTTAGGAAAAAAACGGGTGCAAAACAGATCCTAAATGTCTCTGTGGGTGTGAGGGAAAAACTAACTTTTTAAAACAGGCAAAGCCCGATAGGTCTGTTAGTATTTTATTTTTTTCATAAAATTGGTGTTATTGGTCATCTTTTTTTTAATGATCTTGGCTGTCTGAGTAATTAATCTATTGATGGTACTCAACAAGGCGGTGAGGATGCGTGTTTGCCTCTGGGTCGATGTGTCTGTATGCACAATAGATCTGTGGTAACTGCAGGTAGATGAAGCCCAAACACCAGGTGAGAGATTTCCGGGTTTTGTCTTTTTTTTTTTTTTACATGCGTTTGTCCGCTTTATTCTTCCTCTCAGAACATGAGAAAAATCGCTTGTGCAAGAGCGCCGATTACATGAACCTGCACTTCAAGGTGAAGTGGCTGTACAACGAATACTGCAAAGACCTGCCCTTCTTCAAGAGCCGAGTGCCAGAATATCCTGCGTGAGTAGCAACTCGCCCCGTCACTGTTATGCAACATCAGACTTATACCGAGAGCAGAAAATAGATTGTTACATATACGTATATGTTTTTTGCCTCTCCATAGGTGGTTTGAGCCATTTGTCATTCAGTGGCTGGACGAGAACGAGGAAGTGTCTCGGGACTTTCTGCACGGCGCTTTGGAGAGAGACAAAAAAGATGGGGTAAAAGTTTCCGGCTCTTCTCCCTCCTTATCTCCCCCTCACTCCTCTGGAAACGCTGAGTCGCTGCTGTTGTTCAGGCGGAATTACTGTAATCCATCCTTTGTAGTTCCTCTGTCACACTCAAAGTTATCAGCCAAAGTTTCACCCTCCCTCCCGCTCTGCCTCCCACACTACCCCCACCCCCACCGCCTCTCCTGCACTCTTCAAAGGCAACAATAGGAGCGTGGACACGGTGGCAGACAGAGAATTTCTCCGTCAAAGTGCTTCGTCATATAAAGCGCCTCTTTGGAAGTTTAAACCAGCGTGATTGAGACGTGCATGTACTCAAGGAGGGAGATAACTCTGTGACAGCAGGATATTGTGAATTAATGGTCTTATTCCCGAGGTCTGACAGCAGGAAAGCTGTCCTCACCTCATTACCCAGACTCCCCGGAGGAGCACCTACACGCTCACCTCTAGCCAATTAGGGACCAGGTGCTCACCAGCAGCCAATTACAAGGAGACAGACATGAGCTCCCACCTGTCACTGGCTGGCTATGTAACTGGCTGTACAGCTTGTTGGCTCTCGGGAGTCTGAAGCTCGGTACATGTGGGGGAAGATATCAAAGGTCCAGTTTAATATAGCGTCTAATGGTCCCTCTATATGTTCCTCTGAGCCCAGAGGTCACATCTTGCTAGCATCCCTTGAATTCTCACCTGCTACCTCAGGTGATCCTTAATCACATACGCCTTTTCCTCTGTTATTTCATTTGTGGTTTTTAATCTTCTCGCACACCTTTTTCCGCCCCACAGTTCCAGGTCACTTCAGAACACGCTCTGTTCTCCTGTTCGGTGGTGGACGTGTTCTCCCAGCTCAACCAGAGCTTTGAGATAATCAGGAAGCTAGAGTGTCCGGACCCGCAGATCGTGGGACACTACATGAAGCGGTTTGCTAAGGTAGATGTAGTGGATTTGCAACTTTCAGTAAAATTATAAACATTATAAACTCAGTATAAAAACTTGTAAAAATGTGTTTCCCCCTCCAGACCATCAGCAATGTGCTGCTGTCCTACGCTGATATCATCTCCAAGTGTTTTGCCAACTATGTGTCCATGGAGAAAGTGGTGAGTGGTGACTGAATGAAGAGCATGGAGGAGTCCGCTCAGCCAAGGACAAATAATATATTTTAGTTTCAGTTGTTTGTAATCATAAACAGGACAGAATATTGATGGTTATTGTAAGAATGGTTTCGTTGGATGCCGCACCACCAAGAAAGGTTGATCTAACCAAATGCTTTTAGTGAGCACTGTGTCATGTTTGTCTGTGCTTAGCCCTGCATCTTGATCAACAACATCCAGCAGCTGAGAGTTCAGCTGGAGAAGATGTTTGAAGCCATGGGTGGAAAAGATGTGAGTGAATATCTTTTTATTTTTGTCGGCCCCTATCCAGCCGATATCCTCTACTAGCTTAGAATTTTGTGCATCTGTTGGCCACAGCGTTTAGTTCAGCAAATCTTATTCCACAGGCGTCCATTAGTGCGTAACAGTCAGCTCTGTTTGTGTGTTACCGTGTGCGTGTGTTAGCTGTGTGTGGAGGCCAGCGACATCCTCAAAGACCTCCAGGTCAAGCTCAACAACGTCATGGATGATCTCAGCAGAGTCTTTTCCGTCAGGTAGAAAACACACTCCGACACCAATGTGATGTATATTTAGACTGACTGACTTCATTAAACACTTGTTCTACTTTTCTCTCCAGTTTCCAGCCTCACATAGAGGAGAACGTGAAGCAGATGGGAGACATTTTGGCTCAGGTGAAGGGAACCTCAAATGTGGGGAACGCCAGCAGCGTGGCCCAGGATGCTGACAATGTCCTGCAGCCCATCATGGAATTCCTGGACAGCAAGTGAGGCAGTCTGTCATTTTTAGTCTGAAAGGGAGAGTTCAGCTTCTTTGAGCGCCTTTTATTATTTCACTTACTAAGATAGGCTTATGGTCTGTTTTTGTGAATTAAGGGTATGTTGGATAGTCTGGGTATCATAGTGTAAATCAATGTGATGTATCAGATGTGTGTGAGGTTAGGACGGAGATCTGGAGTTAGACCAGCAGTCCACCCGCAGGGGTTGCGAACAGACATGGTCCTTGTAATCCTTAAAGGTTTGTGAATTTGATCGGAGACAGTTTTTAAAAACAGACATAGATAGACATGGTTTGCTGAAAGTGCTTGAATTTGTTTATTTTGGTTGTAAGTTGTATTTTTATGTGGATATTTTTATAGATTTTTTTTGATGACATTAGTAAATTGGCATGTGTTGCTGTCTGCATGTGTGTCTCCTGCAGTTTTCTGCCATCACTGCTGTTCTCTTTGAGTTTTTGTAAAGCCTGCCACTTCTCATTTTAAAAATTCTCAGTGTTGTTGTGTTGTTAGAGTAATGAAAGGTGCAATAGGTCAGAAATTTAGCTGAAAACATTCAAAATGATCAACAGAATGTGAAGAAGACACAGAAGTTTTGACGCCATGACGACTATGTTCTCTGTGGCAGGAATGTCATGCTAAAATCAAATCTTAACATGCTAACCAGCTAGCCCAGGCCCGTCCCAGTTAAGCTCCCATGCTAGGGAGCACTTCCCTGGTGCTCCGAGCATCCACTCATATTTGCTAGCGGAACGGCTAACTGAGCTAACTGAGCTAACAAGCTAACAGCAGCTGTAGTTAGCAGCAGCTAGTTGCTATAGTCACACGATGCCCCCTATTTGTGTTGAATGTGACAAGTGGTTAATTCTTACATATTGCACCCTTAACGAATTGGGCTTAAAAAGTTCTTGAAAAGTCTTTGAAAAGTCCTTGAATTCAATGTTTAAGAAAGTGTGGGAACCCTGGTATGTAATTTCCCTGCTTTAGAGAGGAACTCCTGCTTCTGTACAGATTGTTTCAAACTATTATTTACTACTCAACATTCAGACTCCTCACTGAGACTTAACAGAAGAAAAGCCTTCCACGATGCAGGGATTTCAAGCAGCGACCTCTTTTTGGGTTCAGTCTCCTCTTCTCTTTCTCATCCGTTCTTCAGGAAAAGAAAACAGCATTTGCCTCCTTCTGTTGCGTATTTTTCATCTTCCCCTCATTTCCTGTCTTCCTTCTGTCTCTAATCCCCTCTGCCAGCCTGACGTTGTTTGCTAAGATCTGTGAGAAGACTGTGCTGAAGCGTGTGTTGAAGGAGCTGTGGAAGCTGGTGATGAACACCATGGAGAAGACCATCGTTCTGCCGCCGCTCACGGACCAAACGGTGAGAGCACTCTGTCCTGCACAAGCACGTACAACCAAACAAACTTGCACAATAACAATGCTAAGCCACACATTGGTATGTTATTTTGGCACCCGCTGTGCCCGCTGTACATGCAAGGATTGATTATTAGTGTGGATAAACAGACGTGCACACATTCATACAAACACACACACACACACACACATCACCAGGATCTTTTCAGGCTTATTTAAGTGGGAATGTTGCGACAAAGAGATACGACTATTCAATGTGACGTTGACCATAAGGTAGACGGCAGAACAA
>OMLP01017015.1:0-12228 GCA_900302685.1 Spondyliosoma cantharus
TTTTTGTTTGTTTTCCTCATTTATTTATTTTCATCTTTATTATTTCTGATATTGTCATTATCATTTAGGGTATTTGGGATGTGTGATTTGTTGTGTTATCATACCAATATAAAATTGGGTTACATGTACTGTACAATGGATGTATGTGATGCAGTTAACCCAATAAAAAAAACACTTGGTCAAAATAATAATAATAATAATAATGATACATTTAATTTATATAGTGCCTTTCAGGGTACCCAAGGACACTTAACAAAGTGGAACAAAAAAAACAAAGAATAAATGGAGCACCTGTCAGTCAGCACGGATGGAACAGCAGCAAAGTCCTTGGAAGGTCCTGAATGTTTTTGAAAATAGACATGGGTCATTTTATGCAAGAATAGAAAATTATATGTTTTTAAATATTTTTTGTACTTTGCATTAGTAAATAGGCCACATGCTGCTGTCTGCATGTGTCTCCTGCAGTCTTCAGCAACACAATTGAGAAGTGTTCACACATTCAAGCCTGTGTGTCTTTTTTAGTTGATGTCTGTGAGCTTGTAAAGCCTGCTAGTTCAGTAATTTACATTGATCAGTGGCTCAAACTATGCATCTGGGTCCTTATATTTGAGGGAATAGGGTCTGTTAAGGTCCTCGTAAAGCCTTTGCATTTGATGTTTAAGACTGTTTAGGAACCCTGGCAGTTCTACCAACACGAGGGCAAAGCGTCCCATTGTAGTGTTGTAGCAGAAGCAGTCATGGCATTTAAAATGAAGTTAAAAATTAGAGCAGTATCTAAATAGATGTCTGCACTTCATCCCAAAGTACTTGATAATCCTCTCAAACTTTAACCTTTACTGATGGGAGCCTTCTGTTGTTCCCCTGAGCTTACCCTGAACTATAAGGAGAAAGGTTCACCAACTAATATGCCCTCCTCAGGTAACACCGAGTAGCCAGGGACATCTGGCTCAAGGCATCATGTCAGTTGAGGGCCCGGGTTGAAAGAGTTTCCTCACATCCAAAAATTGTTCATGACCGGCTTTGAACCCCCGAGCCCTAAAGTAATCAATCAGGGAGGGAATATATCTGTGCAAAAGCCTGCTGCAGGTCCACTGTGGTGAGGTGCTATCAACAGAGATACAGAGGCAAGGAAAGAGTTTTGTAAATGAGGGACAAAGTCCAATATTATCTCAATTAGGAAGACATTGTTGTTTATCTCAGCTGTTTAAGTCAGTTGCTGGAGATGAGATATCCATGGAATCTGTATTGTTACTCAGCATAACTTCACACAGGAAGTGTGAAATATTCTTCTGGACATGCTAGTTTAACAAATTTCTATAACAGCAAGGCTAAAGAGAAAAAGATGCAACTGAAAAAAAGACAATTGGGGTAAGTAGAGAAATATTTCATTTGTTTAGACAGTATTGTGAATTACACTGAAAAGACTAATGTGTAGAAATTTGTTTTTGTGTACTAAAGTGCTTCTGAAAATATGAAATGTGATTTTTATATGAAAGACGATCATTAAAATAAATGTTAAGTAATCTTAAACCAAGCTCCACTAATAGCTTAATGTGTAGGTTTACATGATCTCAGCTGAAAATAAGCACATTTTTGCAATTGTTCAATACCTGAATTTATATTTAAAACAAAATCAGGAAGACTTTGTAATAACTTTTGTTAATACGTGTTTTGGTTTTAACCCTTAGTTAATAGTTATTTCACTCTTAACAAACAATAAAATGCTTACTGATTTTTCAAAAGTATGATAAACATCGGTTACAATTTTGCAGTTAACTATTGTTTAATAAATGGTTTTTCTGTTAAGTTTCATTAAATCTAAATGTACCAATATGTATAGTATACAAATATATATGTAAGTGTTACCATTTGATTCTATTGTGAGTAATAAATACATGCATATATAGTTGTAATTAGTCTTTTTAATTTATAAATATCTTCTTTAGTTCCTGAATTTATAATTTTTTTTAAAATTATTTTTCTATTATAAATGATGAATGCATGTGTATTTTATTCTAATTTAAAAGTAATTCAATAATGATTCTAAACTTGAAAAGATAATAACATGAGCTCTTACACATGTATGCATTCTGTGTACATTCATCACAGAGCCATTTGCATCTTGCACATTTTTTGGAAATAAATAACTATAATTTAAAGATACTGCATATGCTTCTCCAACTACAAGAAAAAGATTTAGAAAGAAATTCTACACTTATTTTAATTAAGAATGTACAATGAAAATAAATATACATTTTGTTGGAAGCTTACATAAGATAAAAAAAAAAAAAAGAAAACTGATAGAAACATAAAATCTTACATGGAAAGACCATTGGAGTTAATGCGGTCCACTCAGACAACAGATTGTTTCGTATTGACAGCAGTTAAACTCTGTCTGATGAACACTTAACAGTTTGTCGCGAGTCTTTTAAGAAACTCCAAACAAGATTAGTCCATGACCAGGACATCACCTCATCAAAAAGTTAAACTGGTATCAAGTCCTCTTTGGAAGCAGATTTGCCTTATAGGGCCTGCCTCTTACCAGCTGTTGCATGTTGATTACATCTACTTGTCACACACTCACACTTATTACATTATGGAGTCAGTAATCTCATGGTAAGCCTGTTGAACCAGATTATATGAATTAAACATTGATCATTCCAGTTTGTACAATGTGTTAATTTGTGAGATTTTAAATTCAATTATGGTAGAAAGACTGATTCCAGAACTTCAAAATGTACTAAACATGTCTATTATAAAGTAATTGTTGCATAAAGTTTAAAGACAAAATTAGCAAGTGAAGCAATTCAGTGTGTCATTTGAGCATTACTTTTAGATAAATAGCCAGTTAGATGTTTTTTGAATACTTTATATTTAAGCATTTTTGATTAATCTTTAAGTTAAAAAAAATAGAAGTCAGAAAAAATCCATACATGTTTGTTATTATTTAACTACAAATTAACTTTTCATTTTACGTATATTGAAAAATTGCCCAGCCAATAAAACAATGTTATTTGTGTTTATCGTGTTTATTTGATATATGCTGATATATTTTTATTTATTTTAGAGTTTTTTCCCTTTAGATTTCTGTTTCTTATACTTATTTTTACCCTTACTCCAATTTTTATCTCCCATTGCACATTTTGACCCACAACATTTGACAGCCTCAAGAGCATGCCACCCAGCATTCCACTGCAAATACTATTTGGGCATTTGACGGATGAACTTAAATCTTAATCACTATAATCAGCTACATACAGCAAAACATGTTTGTCTTCCATTTAATGGCAGCACTTACTGACTGTGGTTAACATGCAGTGGCTTAACTGGTTGACCTTCTTTTGACACCTCCATAGCACCTGTCTTTAATGAAGCACTAATTAAGTTTGAGAACTTACCAAAGAAACGGTCTAGTTGAACAACAATATTGGGCTTAAAGTGGTTCGCGGAACATTGTGAGGCAATTGTCAGCTCAGCATTGACAAGCAGTTACTCTGATAACACTAGCATTCTGCGGAGGTACGGATTGTTTTACAGAGAAACTGTCAGAAAAGAAAAGCACAACTATTTGATCCCCGTATGATGAATCATGTATGTTGTCTGCTGTAAGTCGCTAATTACAGCTATAACAAAAAGGCGGATGCAAGTTCACTACACTCAAAACATTTAATCTGGCCTCATATAGTGGAAGAACCTTTGATTTCTTTTTAACTTCATGATATAGATGTAACTCATGTTTTACATAGTTCAGTGCAGCACTTCCCACTATCATGACATCTAAAATTTAGCTGTTGTGGAATTGTAATTCCATATATCTGAATATCTCTAAAGATTAGATATTACCATACTCTTTTCTAGAGTAGAGTATATAGGGAAAACAATAATTACATGCATCTGTTTATGTAAGGTTAATTGTGGATATTTGTATCTTTATTGTAAAAACACAGAAATCCATTCAAGACACCAACGTTTCATTAAATGAAATTTAAAATGTTAGATATCTAAATGCATTTAAAAACTGCCCAAATTAAAGTATGAAGTATTATTAAGTCTAAATTGCAGACAGACACATTAAAGACTCAATATCAAATCATCAATAGGAGCCAATAATCAACAAGCCTTTATAACAAATTAATTGTAAAATTGAATTGAGTCTTTCTTGAATTTTTCTAAATCACATTTGTAATAGAGGTCAGTCATTCCCACTGTATGCACAAATCCAAAATGAAACATTCGTTAATATAAATTTTGATGAATCCAGATAAGAGGTGTTTTACATGAGCTCAGATTGTAAACTTTGAACTGGAATGCCTGAATGCCTTTGTGAAAATTAAATAAGAAATGTCAAAAGGTATTTTTACCTGGCACAACAGAATAAGTAACGTGCTACTGTGCTAAAGATGTTTGTAGATTAGGTTTCCCCATTAAAACCAGGAGCGTACATACAGACAGTGGAGGCAGTGTGGTTGCTCTGGGGCCTGTGGGATGGGGGGGGGCTCACCTGTGAAGAGAGCAAGGCCCACCAACAATGTGTTGGGAAGAGAATAGACTCTTGTGAGAGATTCAGGTTGCCACCTTGGAAAAACGCATGACTTGCAAGAAAAAGAGACTAATTTAAGTTGTGGAGACAAATCTTTTAAAATAGTCACATTTTGCGGACCTGCCTTCCATATTAGGACAAGACGCAAGTCCCAATTCATTTAAAGGTGACGAGGTGTTTTTAAGAGTTAGGTGAAGGTTAGCTTTGTGGTAAGGTAAGAGTTAGGGTTAGGCAAGTAGTGGTTATGATTATGTTTATGGTAAGTCTCCAGGAAATTAATGCAGGTCTATGTAATGTCCCCAAAAATGAAGTAAACGTGACTGTATGTGAATGTATATGTTTGCTTCATAACTAGTAAGTAGTGTGCACTAGGGCCCATCATAAAAGCGTGCACTGAGGCACTGGGGTTGTAATGACCCTCAGCCACTGATTTTAACTGTAACTGTAACCCATGATACCTTTCTTGAATTGGGGTTATTTATGCATACACATATACTGCTTTGTTTTTGTTTAAAGTAAAAGTAAATTCTCATTTTGCTTCAGTTATTAAATGTCATCGGTGCTTGCCATAGAGATTAAATATAGTTCAGTCGTGCACATTAGGAGCTAGACTGTCCTCTCAATGGGGATTGGGTTATTTTGTTAAGGTTTTTTAAACTTTCATCATAGCCTGTTATAAAGCGTATTCCTTATTTCAACACAGGTAGAAGATTTTGGTCACCAAGATAATGAACATAATTGAAAGTAATTAAAAGTGTTGACATTAGCACATTACACAGACAGCACTCAATGGCAGTAGATCTGACAATACCACATGTGTAATAAAATGTAAACATTACATAAATCAGGCAAGTAAACTAATGAGATTACAAAGTCAGCACTCCACAATCACACTTGTCACTTCAACTTGACGGTATGTTTAAGTCGCTTTAAGTGTCATATTATATCTGGATACATAATTACTCTAGGATTACAAGATTATCAGCACCCACAGTGAAAATGAACTAAATAAGCAGTAAAAATACACAGACCACAAAAAATACAGATTTTTATTTAGTCATTCATCTGTCCAAGTATTACCAGAGACAAAGCGGATAATAATGTAGCAAGGTCAAGCTGAAACAAATATAAATCATTTGCTTATCTTCACAGAAAGAGGAATTTTCAAAACCATATAAAGGAACATATACTTGCTAAAATGTTTGAGCCCGTACAAGGGTTTTCAGTCACAACATATTTAATGCTGATTTGATATATTTATGGGCATGTCACAATACAGCACAGTAAAATATATAGTAAAGGGACATACATAGAGTAATTTTGTTCACACTTGGGATAATGATAATATATATTTGATTATATATTGGTTTATCTTAAGCTAACCTTTGTTAATTAATTGAAAAAGTTAACTAGAATTAAATTAAAATAGAAAAGGCAGGATTGAGAATTATATTGAGAAGTAATTGAACTTTATAGTGCACATGATATTGGATATATTGCACCTGATATTGTAAATTATGTTGAAAAGTGAAAAGTAATTTTGCACAACATATTGATATTATTGTTTCAGTGTCAGATGTATCCATGTAATCACATTTATCTGATTAACTAGAGGTTTAACTTGTTGGCTACAAAATATTTGTTAGATGAAAAGGAAACCACTGTTGATCACTGAGGTAAACAATGTTTACAAAATCAATTTTAACTCTTAGAAAATAGAAAAAAATCAAAAGATATAAATATATATATTTATTGATATATATCTTCTGACTTTCAGAAATTGTAATTCAATATATATATATATGTATATATATATATTATAAATATATATAAATAAATGTTTTCTATGTATAGTTTTAAAGGGAAAACGATGTAATGGGGAACAGTGAGTAAAACAGTGAAAAAAATGTAGTTTTCATATGAGGGAAATGTCAATCTGAACACTGTATTTGGAGTAATGTATTACAGCTGAGTTGGGTAATACCACCATGTATACATGTTTGTTATACATATATGTCTGTTTTGTTTTTTTATTGAGCCTATTATTTATACAAGCGATCTCTTTGAGACACATTCTCAAGAGAGGCCATAGTCATGAAAACAGCAACAATACCACACAAAGTTACAGACAAACATGACATTCAATACAGAGACAGTAGAACACATAACATAAAAGTGATAAATGCAACAGTGGTCTCTCAATGCCATATAAAAGTCATTTAATACGTCCTAATTTAAAATGTCAACACATAAACAGAAAACAAAAATCTTGACATTCATTTGTTCAATATATGTCAACTTCATGGTCAAAAGTCCATATGAACTCTGATCATCTGTTTTTCTTCATAATCCTGTACACCAGCAGTATTGATCATGTCTTTTTTTCAAAGAGGTGACGGTGAGCGTGCAGACTGGCTGCGATTTAGAGAGTTCAGATAAGTACAAGCAGCAGGGATTTTAAAGCCAAAACTGCACGCATCTTTCCTCAGACTGTGCCATGTGTTCACGCATTCACATGTCTACATGTTTCTGGCCTACCTCTCTGATTTGTTCACCAGCAAGATGTCTGGTCTACTGGTATTTGGTCATCTTAAGAAGATCAAAGGCATCTGTGTGATCAAATCTTCATCTAAATCTACATAAAATGTCATAAAATGTCTCTAAAAGAAGCTTTACAGAGAACTGCAAAAGCAAACAAAAAAAGTTCTGTTCAATTTTAATTGATTTACCTTACTGAAGATGAAAAACAATCAAAGTTATTTTGATAACTTTGGAATTGGCCACAAATTCTTTGATAAATATTAACTGATTTAATAGAAAAAAAGACTATTGATTTGAGACAAATTAATAGATGTTTGCAATAGTATCAATTTCTTCTTCTTCACAACGTATTTTCTAAATTTAGTCAGAGACTGATTTAGTTCCAGTTGAATCGGTTGATAATTCAAAAGGAACTGTATGGTCTGCCTTTGAAACTGTAGCCTTTTTGATAAATGAGCAAAATTGATAAATTGAGCAAGTCATCTTTAAGAGCACCGAAGCTAAACAGGGCTTTGTATAAAATTATTTAAAGTTTATATTTTTACAGTAATTAAAATAGTATACTATTGTACATTATGGTTTGTCTCTAAACTGAAGAACAATTAGAATAACTATTAGAAAAATATATGTTGAGTAAAAAGTGAAAGTACCACATAAATAAATAAATTCAATCACATTTAAAAGGCCAAATCTTTAATGCCAACCAATCTGTAGCTTTATCCATAACATGACACAAAGCCCTAACAATCAATAGCTTCTCCCTTTTTGATTCTGTACAGTTTCTGCGTGTGTGTGTGTGTGTGTGTATATATATATTTTTACAGTTAGCTCTTAGTAGTAGCATTTCTAGCACCACAACAGGTTGTTCCATTTAAAGGGAAAATAAGAAACCTTGCGATGTTCGTGAGGAGGGCAAGATGAATACAAACAGATACACATCCAGCCATAAGGTTTATCCCATCTTTATTGAACAGGAAGCCTAATCAATATGGCTGAGTATAGCCACCGGTGTCCAGCGTGTATTGTCTGAAACAGATCACGCAATGTGTCGCTGTTGCTCACATGTCTTCTTTGTAAGGAAACAATATTGATTTTGCAAAAAAATAATTTACTGTTGTTACTGTTGTTTATGTTACTGTTGTAGGCAGAACAGGTTTCAGTACCAAGTATTTTAGTCTTTTGAAGGAAAGAAAACTTTCATGTCATTAAACTGGAATGTCATGTTTTTTTTAACCAAAAATAAATGTCTATAAATTAATTGTACTGTTAGCAATTTAGATTTATATACATGCTATTATGTTCATTTTACACAATACAGCTAATTAAAAATATAGTTTACTCTCTGGATTTATTTGCCCAGTATTATAAATAAAGCTGCTTTTTTACTTTGGGTATTGTTCTTTTTGAAAAAAGTGTTATTCATCATTATTAATTACCAAACTGAAGTACTGCTCAGCTTATCTTCAATAAATACATTAACTACATGTTACCATCTTGGTGAATGGTGAAATGTCAGGGTTATGCGTGTAATACACAAAACCCACCTCCAAATCTTCTTAGTGTCATACCATTCACTAAATAGTTGGCAGGAATAATTATATGGCAATGACCTTAGTGAGTTTGTTTGCAGATTCTACTCAAAATACCCACAGGATAAGCAAGGGGGTTAATACACTAAAGGTTAAAGGGTTAGGATAGGAATCAGGGTTTACAGAATTACTCAGTCTTACACATGATGTGAGAACGTTTGTCAAAAGGCTTTTAACATTTTCTTGGAACTTTGTTTTCTTTAGAATTGTTTTCCACTTAGTAGATTCTTAAAGATGGTATTTACTATAGGTGCTACAGACAAGGAGTTAATCTGTGACATAGCCACTGTATCTGGCACATCAAGGATTTGTGGAGTGCAAGATTAGAGCCCTATGTCGTCATAAATCTCTGCTTCCCAATTTGGCCAGGTGGTGGCGGGTGGGGCAGTTGCTAGGTGTAGTCTGTGGTCCGTGGACTTGGTGATAAAACAAATGTCTGTTCATGTAGGGTCAACCTCTGTGGAGTCGGGACTTTTTTAGACCAGGAAAATCTCACCTTTGCATATTTTGATGCTCTTTCTTAGGCCTGATTTTTTTTCTTTAGAACCTGTTTGTCTTTTTTAAGAACGGACATTTCAGAGGCCACTGATTTGACCCGGAACTTTTTATGGTACTTTTCTGAGGCCCTACATGATGAACTACTGCATACCAGACATGTATGAGATGCCTCATACTGGGGTAGGAGGCTACACAGTGCAGGGCAATGGGGAACACTGCATGTACCCAGGTGAGGGACACGGGTACGGACACTATGAACCCCAGCCGCTGCACCATCCGCCCTGCATGGAGCAGACTTGGCAACCCAGCCAGCACTACTCTTGTTCATATGCTGGTGGCCCTCCTGTTTTTAAGAGCGAGTTTTGCAGCATGGAGATCCCTTTTAGTCATTTTCATCATCAGCCTGAATATTTCCCTGAGATCAAACCTGACTTTTCACACCTGCAGTGGATGCAGGGGACACATAAGAAAGGTATGGAGTCTGCATTGTGATTGTTTAGATCTTCTTAACGAAGGTTTTTTTGGGCAGAGCAGAACTGCTACAAGTGCACCTTGACATTTCTGGTTTTGAGTTGATTGATAACATTGTTTTGTTGGTGGTTAGTGATGACTCGTCCAATGAATCATTGATGCCTGAGATTTTCGTATTAAGTCTGATAAGCGTAAATCCAAGACTTAAGGCGTCATGCAGTGACGTGCAGGACTTGTTGCATCTGACGCTCAGTGTTTTACTGAGGTGGGGGTTCCTTATTGATTGGTTGTGAAGCAACAGAAGGCTGATGCAAGATAAATCATTGCTTTGTTAACAAATCCCAAAAAGTTATTGATCAGTTCGTTGACCTCCGGTCCTGGAGTCTGCCAGAGGTTAAGGCACTGAACTCATTAAGCTGAATCCCAAAATCAGCCAGGTGTTAAGTCAGTGAGTTAACTAAAAGCAACTATACGATCTGTTGAAGTTGGTGCTAATCAAATATTAGGTGTCAGCCCAAAATTTGATTAGCCTACTTTATAAATCTCCCTGTGTGACTGACCATAGCATTTAGTCACCAGTCTGCACGCACATGTTACTGTATACTGTATATCTATATATATCTTAGCCTTCCCTTTATGGAAAGAATTAAAAAATAATATATTTTAAAATAAAATGTAAATCAACATGAACTAAAATCATGTGAGCCCCAGTGAATTAAATCAGTGTGATCGTGAAAAATAGTTCAGGCAGTTATCATTTGTCCCAATTGTACCATCTTCTTTCTTCTCTTCAGGGTACATTCCAAGTTACCTGGACAAGGATGAACTATGTGTAGTGTGCGGGGACAAAGCCACAGGCTATCACTATCGGTGCATTACCTGCGAAGGTTGCAAGGTAACACAAGCAAATCATTGATCATTGCAGCTATTCAGTGCTTTTATTTCAGGCTCTTCTGAGCATGTTCCTGTTTCCTCTGTAGGGTTTCTTCAGACGGACGATCCAGAAGAATCTCAACCCAACCTATGCTTGTAAGTACGAGGGGAAATGCGTCATCGATAAAGTTACCAGAAACCAGTGCCAGGAATGTCGCTTCAAGAAGTGCATTGCAGTGGGGATGGCAACCGACCGTAAGTCTTACAGGCCACAATGTTGTGTCTGCTTCATCGATGTGTGTCGGCTTTATTTTTGTTGTCATGTCTGCTTTATTCATGTTGTGTCGGCTTTATTTGTGTTGTCGTGTCTGCTTCATCATAATTACTGTCTCCTTCTTCAATATTATTGTTTCTGCTTCTTTGATATTTTTTGTGTCTGATTCTTGTCTTGCTTGTGTATTTATTGAATGTGTTTAATTGGGTTATCTGCCCAGCGATCACAGATCGAAATGCTGCCTTTTGACATTTGCATCACAAAGTTTTGCAAAAAATAAAAAACACTGTGGAATGCAGGGAAGGTGCAATAGACATGTGTAAATTATTATTATAAACTATTAAGTGATCAATTGAGAAAATAATTGGCAGATGAATACATAATGGGAATAGTCACTGGTTGCAGTCTTAGTGCAAATGGACAGTTCCGTTCCGTTTTCTTGGCCGCTTTTTCCCTCACGGGGTCGCGGTGATGTTGTTCCCCCTTCTTCAGGGGGATTACTGGAGCCTATCCCAGTGACTCGTTGGGCGAAGGCCAGGGTTCACCCCTGAATGAGTCGCCAGCTCATTGCAGGACCCTTACTGATGGCAGAGGCTAGTGCCAACTGCACATCAGGAGCAGTTTTGGGGTTCAGTATCTTGCTCAAGGATACTTCGGCATGTAGCTCAGTCCCGCCCAGGGGAGCCTGGAATCGAACCAGTGACCTTCCGATCACCGATTGAACGGCTCTACCAACTGAGCTACAGCCGCCCCTGAGCTACAGTGTGGATATGATTGTGCTTTGGGAATTGATTTAATCCATTTTTATGGACATTTTGATACTTCATAATAAAATCATTTAGAAATGCCATTGGAATCTTTTATTAAATTAACTGAACCAATTACTTTTAATTACTAAAGCAACTTTCAGTTATTTACAGCTAACTTTCAAGCTTGCTGTGAGTTTTTGACACTCCAAATATAGACTTCTGGTGGAGTATCACTGTAAGTGTGCAACATGTGTCAGGACTGTTTTTAATTCAACTGAATATCAAGCCTGTATAGTTTCTGTCAAACATTGAACATGAGGGTTATGAGGCAAAAATGCAACAATTTAAATCCAAACTAAAGAGCTACATGCATGAGTCTACTGTACTGTACTTATAATGTACTTACAGTATTACACTTCAAGAGTACCACATATCACTGAAATTGACCACATTTTTCATGTTTGAACAGTTCCTCAGCAGTATTGCCCTGTAGTTTCAACTGTATAACCATTCATCATTTCATGCTTTTCCCTCCTCCTCCTCCTCCTCCTCCCTCCTGTCCACTCTCATTGTCTTGCTTTTTCTTGTTCCTCTGCCCCTGCCCCCTCCTTCTCCCCCAGTGGTGTTGGACAACAGCAAGAGGCTGGCCAAGCGGAAGCTAATCGAAGAGAACCGGGAGCGTCGACGGAAGGA
>OMLP01017016.1:0-11132 GCA_900302685.1 Spondyliosoma cantharus
ACTGTAAATATCATATTGTATTGTATATATATTTAAATATATATTTAAAATAGACCGGACACTTGACACTTTACTTATTTACTATTTAATTTTTATACCATTCTTTTGTTTTTCCTAGTTGAATGTTTGTCATGTTATGTTTAAGTTTATGTTCATGTTTAAAGTACATTGTGAGCGAAGGAAAAAAAGAGTCAAATTCCTTGTATGTTTTCACATACTTGGCCAATAAAGCTGATTCTGATTCTGATTCTGGTCCCTGTTGAGTCCGCCTTGAACGCTCTAGAAATTGTGGAATTTCCCAAACTGAATAAATACTGCACATATAAACACAAAAATGCTTAGTTAGCTCAAGGTTGTTATAATTAAAGCTGCAGTCTGCAAGTGGAAAATTTGAATGAGCACAGCTCCCAGGTCCCTCCTTCTTCCTCTCTGCTGCGCTGAAGCCCTGCCTTCAAAGCCCCTCCCCACAGAGGAGCCTGCCGTGCACGAGCAGGCTTGTAACCATGGTAACAGAGAACGCCAGATAACCAAGACGGTGTATTCAAAATAACAACAACAACATAAGCCCTGATTGTTGTATTTCTGACCAATTAAACTAAATTTCAATGATGAGTGCCTCATGCCGATCACTGTAGATATCCAGAGTAACAAACAACATTCCTCACACATTCCTCACGCGGTAGATGCAGTTACCAGGTAATCATTCAGGTAATCATCATCACCATGCTGCCTTTCTGAAGCTTGGGTAACATTATTTCTCTAAACCAATTCAACCACTTCAGAGCGTACTGAACACAAACAAACATTATAACTGCCCAGTCACTTGAAAGACACTTTTAACCAATAGCCATAAAGACAGAGCTAAACACCGGAGTTAGCATACAAGCTAACAAGCTAGATTTAGCAGCAAGCTACGTAGCTCAACTGCAACATCGTATGGCGATATGTGCTATAGCGAGTATTACTGTAACCGCCGCCACCATAGCCTTGTGGTTAAAAGATAGAATGAAACATATATCAAGCAGGGGTGGTTACTTTTCCAGCAGAAAAGTCCTTACAAATCCAGAAGCTCCCTCCACCTCTGAAATGACGATATTTATCCTAGTTTTCTCTTTTCTTCTCTTTGACGTGGGCAATAGTGGGGCCTTTTTCGGCTCTGTTGTTGTTGTCTGTTCTCCGCTATTGTTTACAGTTTGAGCTTGAAAGTATCTGACCAGGTAAGAGCAGGCACTGCGCCTGCACAGGGGAGGGGCACTGCCCGGTACGCTCTGCGTGAGGGAGGGGCCCTGCCAGCAGCGTATGCACGAGAATGATTGACACTTCTCAGATACTCCCCTTGGCTTTAATTGGTTGTGTTAACCTGGGAGCAGTGGATTCTTGCAAATTACAAATTACAGCCACTGGGTGGAGCCACAGACAGTGGATTTTTATACAGCTGACCTGTATCTTATTCAACTGTCAGATCACAATGACAATTTTAGCAAATATAACAAAAAAATTGTTACAGACTACAGCTTTAACATACCTGCACACATACCTTTTTTCACAGACAGATTTAGGTAGACTAATACATATCTGCAGACTTCTCATGTAGTAGCTTCAGTCTGTTGAAAAGTCAAAAAATAGAAATTTATAGAAAAAAATCCAAACCAAAATTCACAAAATGTTTTTACAAAAAATTCTGTTTCAATGCATATTTGTTGGCATTTAGCCGTTCAAAAACAACATTTCCACAGGCAAGCACCTTGCAGCAAAACAACAGCAACCAAAAAAAAAAAGAGACAAATAAAAATAGCAATAGTAGAAATAATTTGTTACAATTTAAAATCCTGCTTTCAAAATGTTAAGTTCTTATAAAACAGGAACTTTGCAGATTTTCAACCAGCTTTGTATCACTACAATTTTGGTAGCAAATGCAAATTGAAAATGTTCTGTCCATGTTGCTTGGACCCAGAGCCCCCCAGTTTTATGTCAGTAAAATCCACCAGAGGTTGTCATCTGGCTGCTGTAGGGCTGTTGTATCAACTACAGATTTTCGTCCTGCATTTTCTAAGCTAGCATCCACAGACACAAAGAGCAGACTCTCTCTCGGGATAGAGAGCTGTTTTGTTCATTGTCTATTTCAATATATATATATATTTTTTTTTTTTTTTTTTTTCAGAAACAGTGCAGCTGTAGTACCATACTGTTTGATACCAGCCCACTTTGTATGTGTCAGAGGGAATAAACAGAATATGTAGCCAGTAATGTCTGGTGTGATTTAGTATGTGCGTTACAGTGTGTCACATGAGTGAAAGCTAAAACTCAACTTGTTTGTTCAGGGTCAAGTGAAACACATTCCAAACCCTCAATTTAGCCTGGGTTTACTGGGCATACCAGGAGGCATCGCTGTCCAAATCCCCAACTGAAAGATGGCTTTAAGTGATGACCAAGAAGCGGAAGGCACTTTTTCAGAAAAGTCAGAAAAGCCAGAATTACAAAGCTCTGCAGTCCTCCGGAAATAGGTTCCTTCACCTCTCCCGCTTATCCAGTCTGTGTATCTTTCCTTCTATCCATCCATCCAACTATAATATCTCCCTCTGTCTCTGTGCGTGTCTCTCACCTCCCACACTCAAAGCTCTTCAGTTCCCTAGATTTATACTTAGTGTTTTCCGAGGATTGTTTTGCATGCAAATTTCCCAAATGGCCTACAGTTACCGCCACCTCGATTTCCCCCTCCCAAACGCCTGTTTAAAACTTTAGTTAGTTAGTTAGCGTTAGCCCTACTGGTTACTTTACTTTACGTACTTAATTTATATTCTATATCAATAATCTAAAGTTGTAGATAGGTTATGTTATTATAGCTTAAGCCCCCAGCAGTATATATATTTTCAGCTTCTGTTTTCATAGTACATAAACAAAATGGTGGGGATTTCCAGTTCACAAGCTTCCTTCTTTTTTAGCTAAGTACTAGACGAAAAATGTTCCTCATTGTATATTAGGGGATGTAAAGGCAATGTAGTAACATATATTTTTGCTTTATGTGTTATCAGCTGAGCCAGGAATAGAGAGTTGGATCGAAGTTTAGAGAGTGCACAGCAGCTCTCACTCTTGAGATCTGTCTGAGCTCTATGTGTCTGTGGACGCACACTGACAAAATGCGGGCCAAAATTCTCCAGTTGATTCAACAGCCACCAGATGAGTGAGGGGGGTTGGGAGACCATTTGGGATGTACATTGAATAAGAACAAAGAGATGCACTGTAATGCTAATGATGTATTTGGCCTCTCTCAACTCCCAAGATACACAGAGGATGTTTGTGAAGACACTTTCATAAACTGATTGCATCTGTTATCATCTGACGCTGTTTTTGTTTTTCAACAGTACTGCATGGAAGTGAAAGTAATATGGCTGGAAAATAATGATTTAACAACAGCAGGGCAAACTATTATAGTATAAGAGCCGACAAAGTACTATAATAATAATTATTATAATAATATTGATGACCTCATGATATGGCAGCCTAAAAATCATGGGAATCACACTCTCTCAAACCTGTCAAATACTATTTGCCCATGATACAGTAAAAAATGCTGATTTCAAACTGAAGTAAAGCTTCAGGTTCCATCAACACTGCTCCTCCTGGCGGATAGATAAACCATTGCAACTGGTTTCCACACATGACGTTCATTGGCC
The DNA here is from genome assembly GCA_900302685.1 of Spondyliosoma cantharus. Lineage (NCBI taxonomy): Eukaryota > Metazoa > Chordata > Actinopteri > Spariformes > Sparidae > Spondyliosoma > Spondyliosoma cantharus. Next base: position 3,675 of record OMLP01017016.1, read on the forward strand.
CCACATTCACTACATCATCGTGGGGGGGGCTCATTCCATTCACGGACTCTTCCAGGTCCGAGCACTGACCCATCACACAGTTCAGCCCCAACAGTATTGCAGGTTACTGTTTTTTCCCTCCAATTGTCACTTTTTGAGCTTCCCAAAAAAGCGTTGGAGTTGGAGTAGTTTTGGCACAGTGGTCAAAATTTTAGAGGCAAATCCTTCCAATCAGCATTTGACAAATAGTTATGAAGTTATTTTCTGACATGACCAAGTGCATATAATGTTCATCCTGTGGTAGTACTGAATGCACCACTGCCACAAAGACAGCATTTACCACATGGCTACTGCTAGCACCATGGCGACTGACTGAAATAAATAACTGTAAGAATCCCAGTTTGACCAGAAATCCCTGGTTTTCTGTGCTATGAAAAGGCAGGATAAAACACCTTTTTGTATTAATAAGAAGAGAGGTTTTGTTACTTGTGGATTAAGTCGAAAGAATGCAGCTTTTGAAGCATCTCAAATAGCGACTGGGGAAAACAATGCCTCTTCCTGTTTTGGTTGTGCAATGGTAGATGTGCACCGTAATTCAACCTTCGCTTTTCAGGGAAAAATCCCAAGTTTTTAACTTATGTACAGATACTGTCATATTTCTGAAAAAGTTGTGTTTTGCTACTTTAGTGAACTTCAAGTTTGCTACCTAAGATTATGATAATGTTCTTTTTCCCACCATAAACTACTTGGATATACTGTTTCCCTACATTAATTTTTATTATTGATATCATTCAGATAAGTACGCATAGATTAATAAACCTTACTTACTTTGTTGTCTTTTAGCACAGTTGAAGCAAATAGCAACACGTCCTGCTGTAGTGAGTGCATGGCCGCAGATAGGTGATATACAGTATGCTTATCATCAGTTAGCTCTGCTCTGGTACACTACTCTGTAAAGCCAGAGGCACAAAGTAAAAATAAACTATAACAGTGTATTTCTTCAGACTTACATATCAACCACCTATCTGAGTGAAAGATGTTGGAATAGAAAACACTTCTTGAGATAGACATTAAATCTGCATGCAGCATGTTTGAAGGTAGTTGTGATTATCATTTTATCATTATCATTTTTTTAAGTAGTTCATGCCTGTTGCAGACTGTGTGATGACCTAATCACTGATGTGTTTAAACTGTCAGAAGATTTTGTTGTTCACTAACGAACACCACAAGGTGCTCGTTCGTCCTATTATTCCACCCATCAAATCCCTAAACTGCAGGTGCAAAAGTTCTCTTTGTCTGTGATGCTGCTCTGCTCCGAGTCCCTCCTGGTCCTTTGCATGGAAAGAAGCCAGTTGAGGTGGTTCGGGCATCTGATGAGGATGCCATCAGGGTGCCTTCCTGGGGGGGTGTTCCTGGCACGTCCAACTGAGAGGAGACCTAGGGGTAGACCCAGGATCAGGTGGAGGGATTTTATCTCCTCTCTGGCCTGGGAGCGCCTGGGGATTCCCCAGTCAGATTTAGCCGACGTGGCCGGGGAAAGAGAAGTCTGGGGCTCGCTGCTGAAGCTGCTACCCCCGCAACCCAACTCCAGATAAGCGGTTGACGATGGATGGATAGATGGATGGATGGATGTGATGCTGCTGGTTTTTAATGACTTCATCACACACGCCTTTATTTAGACAACCTGATATTCCAAGAGTTCATTTTTCACACTTTTACTTTCACATTTATTATTTTTTTAATTTAAATTTGTGATTTAATTGCCCCTGAGGAATCAACATTCTACAATTAAGGATTTAGCTTTAGTCAAAAAAAATCATAGTACTCCAAATTAAACTTATGAAAGTGTTTTTGGATAAAAGCAAAAGTCCAAGTGGGCCAAGGTTCCCTGGCAAAGTGCACATGTCATATACCGGCACACCACTGTCAGCTCCGCATGTATAATTGACAGCACATTGAAAAGCCTTCTGTGATAAACAATGCATATGTCTTATCCATTTCTTCTGTGCATTTGGGCCAAAGCAGCTCTTAAATGAATCTCTGTCAAAAGGGCTCAGTGGCTGCAGGCTTGTTTTCAAATTTAACCAACCATGCTAGCCTTAGTGTATAGGATAGAAATTGCATTTGAGGAAAAAATCATGGGAGGCAGAACTCATGCTGTGAAGGCTTCTTTAGAAAATGTCAGGAAACTGGGTCAGGGTGAATGGCCTCTGTTCAAGGCAAAATGACTACAGGGTACTGGTTTGGAATGAAATAGAAAAAAGATGAACAGGAGAAGTGCAGAAAATATATTTGGTAAAGTTCAACGAGTTAAGCAACATGTACATCGGCCCAGGTCAGGTAAATCATTGCTACAATGATTTTGTGATTAATCACAAGGGAGCACCAAGCAGTCCAATTCATTAATTAATTTCAGTCTGTTACATGTTGTGTCTATGGATTGGACGTTGCATAATTAGAAGGAATAACAAGCTGTTTTCTTGAGTACAAACAATTCATGCTTTGGAAGTACGTCAGCTAAGATCCAAATATGCACTGTTTAGTGTGCCTGATGTACAAAGTACTATTCGCCATTCTTCATGTTATTATTAACACAAAAAATACGTTAAAATGTGCGGCTTGACTGGTAATAGTATGCTATGACTTTTGGCAGTGTTTCGCAAAATGTTTTTTGCGAAAATTGCAAAAAACATGCTAAAGAACTGCATTTTCAAAACCCATCTGGAATTAATTGGAAGTCGTAAAAAAAAGTAACAGTTTGATAGCTCGAGTGATTTTGGAGACTCGCAGTTTATGTTTCTGAACATTTTTGGTCCATTTCAGGTTTATAATGGGTGTGTGTTGCGTGATGGCATCATTGCTAGAGTGGAGAGGAGAAAGTTTCACAACTTTTCTCTAAATGTGTATCAAAATCCCACAATTTACACTCAACACACATCAAAAACATCAAATTGGGGCTCTACACAGGCATATAATTATTGAAGCAAACAGACCCCAAGGACCAATGGTAATTTAGAACAAAAAATCTTGGTCAAAAGTGGACAGCCCCCATTTTCTAAATTGCTTTCATTTCCTAATTTTTGCAATAGCAGTTATACAACCAGGTGTTCAGGAATAATTTCCCGTAAGACATTTCCGATTCAAAATTATAGAAAATCCACCTCCATGAGCCAAGACAGACACACGGTTATTATAGTTAACTAAATTAAATTAAATTCCCAGATAAAAACTAAGCTAAAACTACTTAATCACTTGTTAAACTAATTAAAACTAAACTGAAATAAAAAACAAACTGAAAAACTAAATCAAGATAAAAACTAATAAAATATAATAATAAAAATGAAATGAAAACTAAAGCTATGATAACCCTGACACACACTCACTCACTCATTGTTTGAGTTGCTCTGTGAATGGCAATAAATTAGTTTATTTTTTAAAGTAATTCTAGTAATTCTACCTTATTTTTCCTTACTTTTTCATACTTCGTGTAGGTCTTAAATTTAGTTCAAATGGTCTTAAAAAAGTCTTAAATTTGACTTGTTCAAACCTGCAGAAACCCTGGATTAATACTGACATACCAAATGTCAGTTAATTTTTCCACATAGCCACACAGAATTACTTTTGCCAAAATGTTCTAAACTCATTAAAGTTGAGTTGCTAAACAGATTTATTCTGTAAGCAATTTCCTGTTGTCATGAGCTACAAATGGAATGCTGATGTTTGTGATGATGTCACTGATTAGTTTACACTGACAGAAGGAAAAGAAAATTAGAACATTTTAACCAGATTTATTTTCAAAAGTAAAATTCCTCCTACAGTTCTCAACTTGTTTAAAGTACATGTTTTAAAGTAATTTTGAATTTGTTACAACTGATTCATTTAAGAATAAGCATTTTGCAGCAGTAGTTATACAATGTATCATCTTACTATAAAGGCAAGAAATTTCTTTCTTTCTGTCTTTCTCTCTTCCTGTGGTTCGCATATCTTGGGATCCGTGCATCCAGTCTACCTAGGGACTGAGGAACTGAGAAAGTTCATGTAAAATTTGGTTCAATTTGGACATGTGACGTGTTCAATATTAACATATTTTGAATAGACAGCTGAGTCAAGAGTGAGTCTCTCCTGGTATGTGGCAGAGCTACGAGCATGTTGCTCGAGTCTAAAGTGCATGCTATGCTCTGCTAACAGAGAGCAATAGTAGTTAACAGCAGTTTTATGAATGGAGTCCACTAACATAAACTAATGACCGGCGTCCGTCATAACACAGAAGTTTCACAGAGCCCCTATAAGTCACTTACATATGCTTGTTCTTCAGCAAATGCCCTTAATTACATTCAATCACTGTACTAGACTAATTTCACATTTAAAACACTTTGAGGCAGTTTTTTGTACATTTTCGGCCACTCACAACCATGCAACATGCTTACTGGCATTCAGGTTACATGTTTTCTGGATATGAGCCTGACCTTGAATCATGACCGAGACTCAGAGCATTGCTGCTGGCCACTGGGAGCTGCCCCCTATCTCCACATCCTTAGACTGTTCAGCTCCACTAGAGAGTTTGAGGGTTAAATGCTTAAAGGCATAATTTTTCCCTACATTTTCCTGACGGTCGTGTTGGGCAAAAGTTACATCATAATGTAAAACTTGAATTATTGATGTGGTATGAATGTTGTATGCCTAATAAAACTGCTTGTACTGAGCTGCTCAGTGCTGAGAGAAGAAGTCTGGACATCTCCCAGCAGTATGTGAGTTCAACTGGGTGTACGCATAGTGGTAATAATCAATCCCTCTAGAGGACTTCTTCAAAATGTTGAATGTCTTCAAATGTGTGTTTATAAAAAAATAATACTTATAATACAGTATAATACTAAGTGCTGATGCTGATGTTTTTATAGCGAAAAAAAAAAAGGTGGTAGAGTGGAGAGCTAGGTGGTAGACGGTCTGCTCTGCATGCATAGAAGTGTTAGGCAAGTCGATGTTGAAAAAGAGTTTGGTCTAGTCTAAAATCTCTACTCAGCGTTCCCTGGATAAATAAAGGCTGAAAAAGAAATTGCTGTATGCATTTATTTGCTGCTCTCTTGGGGTCGGATGGAATGGGAAGCAATAAAGATCTCATTCATTCATTTATCACAGGTTGGAAGATTGAGTTGCTTTGCACTGAGGGGCGGGGGGTGTGGACCTTGTGGAATGGAATCACTGATGCAGATTTCACTCAGTGCCCAAAGGTTTTTGGCTATGCTTTTAGCCGAAACCCCCGCAAATACCAAGTACTTTTCCACATCTGTTCGGATTTCTGCAATTTCATAAAATAATCTGTGAAATACAAGGTTTCAAATCTCTACAAAAAGAGAATTATTGTTCATTAGTTATTTTGACAGAGAAGTTTTGTTTAAAGTAGTTCTGGCTTGTTTGTTCTGCATGATGCAACTCAGACTGCTTATTGAAGTCAGCTATTCCTCAAACCCTCTCAGACAGTAATTTAATAGCACTGCGTGTTTTGGAAAGGTATGAGAATATTACAAGAATAAAAATATAACTGATATCTTTTTCTCGCCCCTGGGATCAGGACACTGGATTAAGATAATGTCACATCTATAAGACAAATCCCTTCCCCATCAGAGCTATGGCGTGGCAATGCAATTTCTTTCATGGAAAAATAATTGTGAAAGAACATTTTCCTGTCCCTCCAGCACTCTTCTTGCGAGGCAGCAGTGTCGATGCAGTGATGAAAGTTGAAGCCCTTCATTTCCAAATGCTACAAAATTTACATTAAAAAAGTCCATACCTATATACTAATTTGTATATCTTACTGTTTCATAAACCAGGTTTTAGAATTTTTAAAAACCTAAAAATGGATACATGGTTTGTTTGTGTGTGTGTACTTATCTGTCTATATGTACAGTGGGTACGGAAAGTATTCAGACCCCCTTAAATTTTTTACTCTTTGTTAAATTGCAGCCATGTGCTAAAATCATTTAAGTTCATTTTTTTCCTCATTAATGTACACACAGCACCCCATATTGACAGAAAAACACAGAATTGTAGACATTTTTACAGATTTATTAAAAAAGAAAAACTGAAATATCACATGGACATAAGTATTCAGACCCTTTGCTCAGTATTGAGTGGAAGCACCCTTTTGAGCTAATACAGCCGTGAGTCTTCTTGGGAATGATGCAACTAGTTTTTCACACCTGGATTTGGGGATCCTCTGCCATTCCTCCTTGCAGATCCTCTCCAGTTCTGTCAGGTTGGATGGTGAACGTTGGTGGACAGCCATTTTGAGGTCTCTCCAGAGATGCTCAATTGGGTTCAAGTCAGGGCTCTGGCTGGGCCATTCAAGAACAGTCAGAGTTGTTCCGAAGCCACTCCTTCGTCATTTTAGCTGTGTGCTTAGGGTCATTGTCTTGTTGGAAGGTGAACCGTCGGCCCAGTCTGAGGTCCATAGCACTCTGGAAAAGTTTTCGTCCAGGATATCTCTGTACTTGGCCGCATTCATCTTTCCTTCAATTGCAACCAGTCGTCCTGTCCCTGCAGCTGCAAAACACCCCCACAGCATGATGCTCCCACCACCACACTTGACTGTAGGGATGGTGTTGGGCAGGTGATGAGCGGTGCCTGGTTTTCTCCACACATACCGCTTAGAATTAAGGCCAAAAAGTTCATCTTTGTCTCATCAGACCAGGAATCTTATTTATCATAGTCTGGGAGTCCTTCATGTGTTGGCAAATTCTATGCGGCTTTCATGTGTCTTACTCTGAGGAGAGGCTTCCGTCGGGCCACTCTGCCATAAAGCCCTGACTGGTGGAGGGCTGCAGTGATGGTTGACTTTCTTGAACTTTCTCCCATCTCCTCACTGATCTCTGGAGTTCAGCCACTGTGATCTTTGGGTTCTTCTTTACCTCTCTCACCAAGGCTCTTCTCCCCCGATTGCTCAGTTTGGTTGGACGGCCAGCTCTTGGAAGAGTTCTTGTCATCCCATACGTCTTCCATTTAAGGATTATGGAGGCCACTGTGCTCTTGGAACTTTAAGTGCAGCAGAATTTTTGTATCCATGGCCAGATCTGTGCCTTGCCACAATTCTGTCTCTGAGCTCTTCAGGCAGTTCCTTCGACCTCATGATTCTCATCTGCTCTGACATGCACTGTGAGCTGTAAGGTCTTATATAGACAGGTGTGTGGCTTCCTTATCAAGTCCAATCATTAGAATTAAACACAGCGGACTCCAATGAAGGTGTAGAACCATCTCATGGATGATCAGAAGAAATGGACAGTACCTGAGGTAAATATACAAGTGTCACAGCAAAGGGTCTGAATACTTATGTCCATGTGATATTTCAGTTTTCTTTTTTAATAAATCTGTAAAAATGTCTACAATTCTGTGTTTTTCTGTCAATATGGGGTGCTGTGTGTACATTAAAAGGAAAAAAAAATGAACTTAAATGATTTTAGCACATGGCTGCAATTTAACAAAGAG
>OMLP01017018.1:3671-14246 GCA_900302685.1 Spondyliosoma cantharus
CTCTTATACTATGTACCTGAGTGCACACACACACACACACACACACACACACACACACACACACACACACACACACACACACACATCTATATGTTTATATCTACATTTGTATCATGTTTTGATACAATCCAGTTTTGTTTGCCCAAAGTGACATTTCTTATAAGATCAAGTGCATGAAATTGCACATCGACATCTTAGGGCAAGGGACCCTGACTAGACTCCTCTAGCATTGAAATACAAACTCAGAATTTTAATGTTTACAATATTAATTAAGCAATAATACAAACTCAGAAATATTTATCTTTTCCAGAACTGAATAAACAAGCTGTTCTCAGAGGAAAATTAAGTTTAAATATAAACAAAGTAAAACAGTATGAAGTTGTGTTGTCCTTTAAGGTTTTTGTTTATTCAGTTCATTCAGTCCTGAAAATGAAGAGAGAGAGAGAGCAAACAAAATCCCTCTCTGAAGTTTCTAACTCACTATAATGTAGTGCAGTATTAAGTACAATATTTGTCTCTGCACTGTTGTGGAGTAGAAGTATAATACAGCAAGAAATTAAAACAATCCAAATTGAACTGTATTTTGGGTAACTGTATTTAGTTAATTTCCGACACTGATTATTAGGGCGCACTAACACTTGGCAATCCCTGTCGTGTCCAAGCATGATCGACCCCCAAAGTCCAGTTTGTTGGACTAGTATGAGCGCTTCGTACCGCTCTCAAGTACGGTAAACTTTCTTGGCCCTGGCACGGTTGGAAGGGGTGTGCTTTGGCGCGGTTCGGTTGCTCACTAGCACGGGTGGACATGAAGGATAATCATGTGTACTATGCCGCCTTGCATAATCAAGAAAATCAGGAATGTGAGAGGGCCATCAATGACTGAAACGACAAAAAAGAAAGTCAGTAAAGTCATGTTTGCTGTATGTTTCTCCATTTTTCTACGACACGATGACGTATGTACAAGAGCTAACCGTGCTCAGGCCCGGTTGTGGCCTAAGCAATGTGAGTGCAGGCCAGTGGGGGACTGGGGAGGAGGGACAACTGTGTACAGTACAGCGCCACTGGGCCCTTAGTGAGAAGTTCATGGCAGTCGGAAGGGAGTTTTATAGGCACAACATGAAAAACAGGAAATTGAGGGGTTCCTGCCGTTTGTTTTAAGCCTATATAAAATGTAATGACACGGAAATCTTGTGAGACTTTTTTTTTACAGTGAAACAATTCCGCACTAATTAAATTTGTCCCACTCAGAGGAATCATACAAGCGTATTCCTTGCTTGAGTGATGGACAATAAGTGAAAGGGGACTTGTTACCCATACCTGTGTAAGCAGAAAACATCTGTTCTCTCAAGTGATATCCTTCAAGAACTTCTTCCCAAAAAACGTATGAAAAAGAAACAATAAAATCTTTTCCTGTAACCTCTTGAGTAAAATGTTTTATCGCGTTTCATCTGCATTGAAATCCAATTTCGCCGCAGAGGCCTGCTTTCAATTTGCCTCATGTGATTCGCTGCCAATTGTAACAGCAACTTATTTGTCTGGATCTGTGGTTGTGAGAAAGACCAGATGTTGGACTCTGAGGCCAGATGAAGGAAGTCAGAGGGTCTGTGTCTCTGTGGCAGATCAAGGATGAACAGGATGTTGATAAACTAACAAACTAGGAAACCTTGACTCCTTAAAAAGAAAATCAATTTTGCTCTCCTCCCAGCTGCCCTCATCTCTCAGTTCTTCTGACTTCTGTCCCTCCTTCATCCCTCACCTCTGAGTCTGGGCCTCTGGCCCCTCATTTCTTTTCCCCTTGTCTCGCCTCTGCTCAACCCGTCACCTAGTTTCTCTCACCTTTCTCTGTCTGTCGCTCATCTCCCTCGACCTGTGAGGCCATGAGGCTTGCAGATGTGCCAGTTAATTAGGTTTCCTTATCTGCAGGCAGCTCACCTACAGTCCAGCTGGGCCAGGTCTGGGAGGGCTCAATCACAGACCCAAGCAGGAGCAAACAACGGCGACGGGAGCCTTGTTATATTTCCTCTTTCTTATCGGGTCATTTAATGAATCCTGTGGCAGAGTGAGAAGCTAGCTTCATGTCATCACGGTGCAGACGGAGAGAGAGGGGGGAGGAGAAAAAAAAGAGGCAGAGAGGCTGCGAGAGTGAAGAAAATGAACAGAATGTCTTGACACAGACCTCTAACGACCCTTTCGTTGTGCCCAATAAAAGCAGTGATATATGATCATGTGTCTTCCATGTGTGATGCAGCCCGAGTGCAGACTCACACAGTGAGGGCTCTCAGGGCTCCATTAATCTGACAGTTCATTCTCTTGGTACAAACCATGTGGGGGGGTGGGGGGACCACAAACTTGAAAAGGAATTTGTTGCAGGTTTGTTTGTTTACACTGAACAGGTGAGACCGTGTGGGGCATGTCAACAAAATATTACTAAGGAGGGCTCACAGCTCAGCATTTCTCTAGAATCTGGGTTCAAAAGTGGCCATTTTTAAATGTCTATTTTGATATGTGTTTCAACATCATGATATTTCTATGTAAACATTAAACATAAATACACATAAAAAACAAGTCTCACAAAAAAGTCACAAATCAATTGTAATCTAAGTCCCGCTGGGGAAAATCCAAGTCACATACAAACAGTACTGATCATTAAAATGACAAAGAACATTGTACTTTCAAAGCTGTTTGACCAAGTCATACTACATATTATATTATATAGGCTGAATGATTAGATATTTAGACTGTGTGAAGTCTCAAGTCTTCATTTTTGTGACTTAACACTATATATGCTGTGAGATTTTGTCCAGTCATGAGAGAAATGTGTATGGATCTTGAAAGAAGTTGAAAAGCGCTTTACAAATTAAATGCATGATTATTATCATCAATCAGAAAATGAAGCTGACTAATTCAGCCTGCATCAGAATTCTGACAGGGTCGGACCAAAGTCTAACAATGTGATTCCTGCTATGATCCACATCGACAAACTAAGTCAGTTTTGTTTACATAGCTCAAAATGACAGATTTGCCTCAGAGAACTTTGAAATTTGTAGAGCACATAAAACCATCTGTAGTTTGACCCTGTCCCACAAATAAGTACCATACAGGAGTTACAGGGAGGTTTTCGTGGAGGGGGAGCATACAGAGTGCAAGACTTTTGCCCAAGAGTCCAGGTTTGCATCTTGGGTACCATCTGTTGGTTAAGGTTTAGAAACAAATGCACTTTGGTTTTGGTGAAATGTTGTGTCTCAGGTCACTTCAAATGTTTTCTTTACTTAACGAGACCAGACCATATCCCTTAACATGACCATCAAATCAGTGTGTTATTAGAAAATGGAATCTAACTGCTTTATGTCTCCTTCAAAACATATTTTCTGTTGCAAATCAGTTGTATAACCCAACTGATCAATCTCGACTTACCATAAAAAATATTTTTTTTTGTCACCACAAAAGTGGAAATTGCCAAGGGGACTCCTTAAAGATATCCAGTTGTTTCACGCTCACAAATATAGAAACACAGTCTTGAACTGTGGACGCTGGCTAGGCAGCCTTGTCGTCTGTAACTACACAGCCATCCCCTTCACCTCCGGAAATGAAGGTCAGGTCAGCAACATGTAATGTGAATGTAATATGACACATAAAATATCAACATGGTACGTGGACTTATGACACGTACAAATGTGACGTTTGCAGAAACGTTAACTGCCAACATTTTATCCCGGCGACTGGTACGGATACAGGAACTAACTTTCTGGGGAGTTGGAGTTGTCAGTTCAGATCCACAGAAAATGCTTTAACAAGACACTTAAATACAGCATGAGTCGACACAGTATGCCTCGCAGACCTATGCTTGCATTTTATTTCCTTCCTTCACAATGTGACCTGCCTCAAAATCAGTCTCACACAGCATGACATGAATCGAGGCTGCAGGATTGCTGTTGCAGAATGTATGCAGATCTTCAGTCAGCCTGAAGACCAAGTTTTGAAACCACACGACACTGACATTGAATTAAACTCACTTTGTCGTGGCTTTTGTCCAACTCTTAAAATGTGTCATACACAGAGCTACTTTTGTTTTGTTTATTTCTCTAATTATTCTAGTTTCTCTTTTTTCTCACACCTGTGAAGCATATTACAAGCTTGATGTATAATGTGGTCTAATTAGAGGATAACAATCATATCATTTTGATTGTCTTGTCTCGTCTGGTTGTTTGATTCAAACATAAAATGAAGCGTATGAGCTATCTGTCTGCAGGACAGCCTTTTATGTATTTCCCATTCATGCTGGTGCCTTTCAACAAGCCCTCTAACCCTTCAACAGAAATGGCTCTCAGTTCCAAAGACACCAAAGTCAGCAAATTACTATAAAGATCTTTGTCTCAGTGTCGAGAAATCAAAGAGATTTCTTTAAAAAGGAAGTCATACAGCAAATTCTGGTTATGAGTTAAAGCTTCTTCAACACTTGGGGCTAATACCCCCTAGGTTTTTGACAGCGAGTGGAAAATTTCAGCTTTTTGTCAGAATAAAACATCAACGCAAGCTGGAAAGAGTAAGAAGTGTAGAGGTCAAAGGTGAGAATCGGCTAAAAGAAGCTTTTGGAATATTTCTACATATAATGTACTTTACTCGCCTTCCAGAGAGGTTAATAGAAGCAGAAGAAGCAGTGTGCCGACACCGTGCTGTGCCTGGGGACCAGCTACAGTTCCAGGCCAATGTCAATGGCAGCAGAATTGACCTAACAGACGTGTTTTGATACAGCTTTTATCCCCTGGTGGGTAGGGGTATTGGATCAGCTGGTTCTGTGCAGGTCTAGCGGATATATTTAAGCTGAAGGATCAACTCTACTACTGCATACTTTTGAGGTAGCCATACTTAATTTTCCTTTTTATATTCAAAATTCATATTTAAAAGTTTACTCCGTGGCATATAATTGACACCTAAGTTTTTTTTAGATTAATTTCTTTCATCTTCTTCTTTTTTTAAAAATAAAAGCACACAAGCAAATGATAAAACACAAGATAAAACCTGTGCTTCTTTTACTTTTTGACTTCTGATCCCTCGCAAAAATAAAGTGTCTGCCTCTTGTCACGTTTCACATGGCTATTGCAAAAAGTCATGCAGGAATTTAGTGGAACCAAATTAATCTTTTAAGAGTTTAACTAAGTGTCACGTTCCTGTCAAGCTCTGAGTTAAATCTTAAAGGCACTAGTTTCTTGACTCAAAAATAATGAGGTGAATCGATGAACTGCTGAGAGTTCACTGAACGTATTAAATTCAATTTCTAAACAAACATGATCGCCATATTCACAGACCCCCTAACATGCAGTCTTTTAGTAGTTTGTAGAAAACATGCATGATGGAAACTTGCAGTGTGTTTTTTTTACATGCTTGATAAGGTCACCGTACAAGGTCTTACTGTTTGCCTTTTTCTATGTCTGGTATCAAGTGGCTTCAACAGCACACACAGTTGTTCAGATCTTCGCGTGATTTCTAAAATTGAGAAAATGTTCAACAGATGTTGATACAACTTAATCTCTTGAATTTAATGAACTTGTTTAATTATCTTGTCTCAGGGCATCGGGGAAGTTACATGCCTAAGTGGAACCAGCCTGAAATGTTTTACAACAGACACTCCCCTCTAAACTTTGAATACAATTGAACTCATCTGGTTTTATTGAAATTGTTCGAGGTTCAAAGAGGTCAAACCAAATTTCATACAGATTTGTGTACAAGAACTTTGCCTTTTCCTCATTACTACCTACTTAACACTTTAAATGTGTCTTGTGACCCTCTGGAGGGGGCCCAACCCTGAGCTTGGGAACCTCTGGTCTAACCTACCTCACTGTATGTAAATCTAGGCTAAACAATTCAGCTGTATTTGAAGTAGTTTAACACAGCTTAATCTTGATCAGCTAAAAAAGTCCACTGCTAGAGCAACCAACCTGTCCTCATCAGAAAAACGACAATATAGGTCAACTATGGAAGCAGATTGTTTGACCTATTTTTTTTTTTAAAAATGTTGTTTGGCTGTAAAGGAAGAAATAAGGATAAGCAGTACAAAGAGAGAGAAGTCCGTCCTGGAACAAGCTCAGGGATGGTGGCTGTTTCGAACAACGATAGAACTTTCAGGAGACTGCTGTTTATATCCAGTGTGAAACTAGAAGTTGACATTGAGTTGGATTAACTTACTGTCATAGTAAAGTTTTGTTGCAGTAATAATATAATGTAAGTTATTTATGTAGCGTAGGTACGTTTGCAAATGAAGTGCAACAAAAGTAATGTTGTGATTTAACCCAAACCACATTGTTTTTTTCTAAACCTTACAAAGTATTTTTTGTGCCTTAACCTAACCAAAATGTTTTTGTTGCCTAGAACAAACCAAACTGGGACAGTACAACGAAGGCCCAGTACACACCTGTCGCTGCTCCGTTACAACAGTCATATTGTTTTGGGAGTCACTGACAAGCGACCTATTCATTTGTGTTGATATAAAGATGTGTTGGGTTCAACACTGTTGAAATAGTGATAATCTAGAGAATTACCAATTAATGTAACGGGGGAATTATCTGCAGAACATGTACTTTCACATAAATAAAGAATCCTCATACATAAATAACTGAATTGGATCGACTGCCTATCACTCCAAAAACAACATGTGACTGTTGGACAGTGACATTGGCGCAGGACCTCAGTCCTAACAGACCGTCTTCGTCACGTGGTTAACATAAAGTGTTTGCTATGAGGTTAGGGTTAAGCACCAAAACTAGTTGGGCAGGTTTAGGACAATATCATGATTTGAGTTAAAAAGTGCATTGGCTGTGAAACTTTAATTTAAGCAGTTTGGTTAAGGTTACGCACAAAAATTGAAATCTTGGTTAGGTTCAGGAAAAGTTAATGTTTTGGTTAAGGTAACTATGTAATATACTTAACTTTATTTCCATGTGTAACTTGACTCATGTAATGTACTTGACATAAGTTAGGTATGTTGCGTAAGTTAAAATAAGTCAACTCTTGGGTGAAAGTTTCAATGTGTTCGACCCATCCATCAACCTCAACCACCTCCATATGCAGACTTTGTTGCTGTTTATACAACATTACTTGACATTCTCCTTTGCTTTCATCATAATTACGATTGCCACTATAGGTTTCTGCCTAACAGTAAATGCATATGTGGGTTGTAATAAGCTGCTTGACCTCTATAGCCTTTTCTCTGGTGACGGTCCATGTGAAATGTATTCAGTTGTTGGAATATTTTAATGTCACATACAACGTTCAGCAGTAAATAAAGTAGCTACTGTGAAGCGGCAGCAACTTCTGCCAAACAAAAACAGACATTTCTTTCAAAATTAAAAGTTTGAATTCATATATGAATTTGATTTAATACAGATTCACATATATTTTATAGTGTATATGTATGGCCTTAATATCAGCAGCACTGATATGTGTTCCTCTTTCAGGTTTCCTAATCAGTTCGGGTTGTAGAAGTTGAGTGCCTCTCCTTGTTCTCCTGTCCCACCATGTGTTCAGATGAGGAAGGGTAGGCATTAATCATTATTGCCAGTAGCACTGGGATCAGTATTAACATGCACTAATATGCACATCTGGACCTCACATACTGGAGGGATTACAGATTTTACAGTCAGTAATGTCTGGGCTTTTTTATTACATTTTTCACCATGGTGAACCTGAACCTTTTTAAAGTATCAAAAGTCCTCAGAGAGATGCTCTCTGTCAGTGTTTTGGATCAGTATCACTGCTGCATTAGTGTGCAGGTTGCAATTGTCTGCTGTAGAAGTTTAAAGTTGAGCTCATTTTAACCACTTGAAATAGTGTTGAGTAGTTTCATCTACAGCAATGCATTTGTTGCCTTGCTGTCCTGTCAGCTCCTTCTTCAACAGCTTGTTTTCAGCTCTCTGATGATGTATTTCCAATGAGGGCTTTTAAATATTTTCTTAAGTGTAAGAAATATGTGAACTTCCCCAACCCATAGAGGAACACTTCTGTTTGTCAGAACACTTCTAATTCATAATTACCAAATTTGGAGATAAGTTGTTATCACTGAACACATATTGTATGACAAATAATAATCTGGAAATAAAGTAGAAACTGACACTGACAGACAGATGTATGGGAGTAAAAAGTCCAATATATGACTCTTGAGATGAAGTTGAAAAGAAGTATGAGGTTGCATAAATTGGAAAGACTCAAGTAAGGTACGAGTACCTCAAATGTGTAGCAAACTAAGTAAATGTACATGTACAAATTACATCCCATCACAGAAAATAAATTAAGGTGACAAAAAGGACAATCTAATTATCAGGTTGATAAACATGTCATATATTACCTGTTTATCAAATGTGGAAAACCATTTCACATATAGTGAAGTGAGGTTTTTGGACATTTTTTGATATCTCACAAATTGAAGGGGCTATGTGGAACCTCCTCTGTGCTGGAAGCTGGTTGTTACTTTAGATAGTGGACTCCATTTTTAAACTAATGTTAGGCACTTGAGAATGTGCATTATCTCAAATCTTTTGGGCTGTCGTGGAAAATACAAGTCTCTCGGAAAGAAATCCACAGTCCAGAAGTGTTAAACAACTTTAAAAAAACATCCAGAGGCTTGTATAGACAATTGAGAGAGGTGGGGAAGGTCTCATTTTAGGTCTTCTCACATAGCGGCAATAAAAAGTTATTATGTATATGTTATTATTATATAGTTATTGTATATGTAAATTATACAAATTGTCACCTAGAGCCACTTTAAATGTGAGACACATGCAAACACTTTCACATGTAATGTTAAATATTTGTAATATGATGATTACAGCTATATTATTAAGTCTATACTATCTTATCATGTTATGGATGCTTCACAGGAAGATTGTTGCTTGTTTAGTTGTCTGATTCTTGACAAGGGAAAGGTTAGTCATATTTGGCCTAACTTCAATAGTAATAAGTGTTGTTCTGAAGCATTAATCCATAATCAGAATCAGTTTTATTTGTAGTGGAGCACTTTTTCATTGTGGAGTTAAAACTTTCACTTGAGTAAAAAGGATCTGAGCCTTCTGTCTCATCCTGTCCCGTCCTGGGATGAGGTTCAGGAGGGGGGACTTCTTCTTCCTCCTCCTCCTCCTCCTCCTCCTCCGTCCCTCCATGTGTTCGGGCTCGAAGAAAAGGCAGCGTGACGTCACGCAGGGCTGGTCTTCGCCGTTTATTAGCCAGGGGAGCCAAGTGCCAGGTTGCAAGAGCTTCTCACACTGCAGCTCTGTCCGGGCCGGCGGCAGAGGGGATGTCCTACTACTAACTCCACCAAAAAAACAAAAAAAAGAAAAAAAAAACAAGAAAACTTTCTAGAAACTCAGTCAACAGCAAAGCACTGACTGACTGACTGACAAAAGTGTCGCAACTCGCCTCACTCCTGCTTCAATGAAACTTGAACTACTTTTTGTTGAACTCAAACAGAGGCACAGTCCGCACATCCACTTCGGTCACCTTTTTTTCTGAATGAGCCGGGTCACGCTTGCGTAGAGAGTTGTTGTTTTTTTTTCTTTATTTGAATTCTCACGTTGGGATAAAGTTTTTTTTTTGTTGGTATCATTTAAAAGACTCGTGATGGCTGTCCTGTCACTAGCGTCACTGCTGCTTGTAGGATTTGTGTTGACTTCAGCTGACAAGGTAAGTGTCTGTGTCGCCTCGGGTATTGTGTGTGTATGTGTGTGTGTGTGTGTGTGTGTGCGTGTGTGTGTGCGCGCGCGCGCGACATCGCCTCTCAAAGTGAAACTCAGGCTGTGTGAAGTTAAATTCAGCCCCGTAGCGGATAAAAAGGTCGGGGCCGACACGGCAACAGGTTTTTTTTTTTTTTTAAATGTCTCCAAACTCTCACGTCTGACTTGTGTGAACGCGCACACTGCCTCCTCTGTGAAAAACGCGTGTTGACACTGCACACGCGTGAGTTTAGCCTGTTACATAACACATGTGAAATAGAGGCATTTTTGTTAATTCTTTTTTTTAACAAGCCCATCCAGTAAAACTGCTGCAGGGCGGTAGTGTTGCTGCCGCTGGACATCTCAGACTCTCACATTATGATTTCCTTCTGGCTGCTTGTAACCGCAATTTAACGAGCTTTTTTCTTCTTTTTTTTTTCCTCCTGCAGGCTGGTGAAGTAGATAGAGAGGGTAAGTCCTGTTTTACGTTTTTTTGTTCATCCTTTTAGTTGATAATCAGATGTGAGCTGTTAGAAAAAAAAAAAGTGGAGGGGTTTTCCTGTCCAGGCGCTGATAGAAAGCTCTGTAGAGTCACCCCTGTGCACTGAGATCAAAGTGGGAGGGGAGTGTGTGTGTGTGTGAGAGAGGAGCTCTGTGATACACCTCCCTCCTCCTACTACCAAACCCACCATTCCCCCTAAACACACACACACACACACACACACACACACACACACACACACGCATGCTTATATTACGCGAGCGAAGAAACTGCTTCAAGGGCTTTGTTATACAGGAAAGAGAATTCCACTTCTAAATCCTGCACATCTGTTCTCCATTCTGAGGTTAAGGAACAAGTGAGTTGCAACAGTGTCCA
>OMLP01017018.1:14266-29956 GCA_900302685.1 Spondyliosoma cantharus
GAAGGATCCTTTTACACCCGCCGTTATCTTCTGAGCACCTCGAGGGCCCTCACACAGCGAGATGACAGCTGCCAGTCGGGCCGCGGTCGGCGTCTGCGGTCGTCCCGTCCCCTGTAGTTGGCCACTGTTGGCTCTCCTTGGCCATTATCGGCCTTGTAAAAAAAGCCATTTTGCCCCTTTTGCCACTTAAATTTTCACCTCCCAGTTTTCGTCCACGGGGCTTGTGTAAGAAGCGCTTGTATGAGCAGATTTTGTCCAGGAGGGATGAGTGATGACAACTTGTTGCATTCACAAAGTTTTCTTATGTTTAGTTTTCTGCAAAGTTCAAACAGAGTACAAACCTTATGGAGAGTTACGATTAAGATTTTATTAGCATATTATGGCATGAGATCTCAGGCAAGTTGCACCCAACAGTGAACCATCAGATATGGTTTAATATTCTGACATCAATTTCTCTGACTGTCATAAGACTTTGACCACTTTGCATCGGATTTTGGTAAAAACATCCCCTCGTTCAGTTGGGAGCATGCAGCCCTGTATGGCAGTTTGAGGTGGCGTTAATTATACTAAAGATCACATCTCATGAACAGTCGCCTTCCTATGAAAAGATGACTCTTCAGGGTAATTTAAGAGAGAGTTTCGTGAATCTGACCTGGATCAGAAAAAAGGTAGGAGAGGGTTTGGGATGAGAATATGAAAATACTCTTTCATGAGGCCTCTCGTCGTTTTCTTGACTGAACAAACTGAACAAACAAACTGACCTTAAAGCACAACACCCTGCTACCTCTCTAGCTTCAAACAGTGTTCTGGGGACCTTATTTTCCTCTGAGAACAGCTTGTTTATTCAGTTATGGCAAAGATGAATATTTCTGAGTTTGTATTTTTACCTCATTGATGTTTTAGATATAACATTTTGAATTTATTCTCTAAAACGACACAGTGCCCCTTTATACTCATTGTTAATTAAAACCTGAAGGGTTAAGTGTTCTTAACACAAAGTGCCATCTTCTGTCCCGGTGGTAAAGCGGTTCAAGTTCACAAGCTTTTAAGTTTAGGTGTTGTATCACTGCAAGTTAAGTGCTTAATGGCTGATGGAATAGTGTCTGGGCTAATAGCCTGCTCACCGTGCACATTCTGCCCTCAAAATACAGAAGCTGTGAATGAAAATGTTCTGATATATGTATCTCAAGCTAATCCCCTTGAATACCGACACCTGAAGCATATGGTGAGACTGTGCCATCATATTCATGGATGTGTGAAAAGTGTTGCTTTGCATGTTTTGTCTACCCTCGTTGCCGAAAGCCTCTGTGGTGCGTTCAGGGTTCACAAGGTGAGGCATCAGGCACTCTTTGTCAGAGCTAATCATTGTATCTACACTAGGGGTCGACTGATATGATATTTTCAGGGATCCCGATCTTTTAGTAGTCAAGGAGAACGATAACTGATTTGTGTACATTTGTTCATTTGCAGTAGAAAATAAAATTGTCCAACTTTAGAATAACCAGTTCTGGAATGTAAACTAGCTACAGTTACTTACTCACTCCACTACATTTATTTGATACATTTAGGTACTAGTTACTTTGCAGATTCAGTTTGATTCAGAGTGAGAGCACAGAGTAGTGTCTACGGCCAGAGAAATGATTCTGTATCAGAGCAAAAGTAGTGCATTTTGAAATTCAATTTTTTTTATCGGCAACTGGGCACCAAAGACAATAATCAGCCGGACCAATAAAAGGTTCACCCCTGTGTACATGTGTAAATGTGTCCGTATAGATTGGTGACAAATTAAAGGACAAAACAACCCCCAGTATCCCGAAATATCCCAGTGGTTTGAGAGCTGGTGACTTTGAAGGCTATAGCACAGGGTTTGTGTTTGTCCACATCATTACATTCTCAGAAAGTATGAACAAACTTCAGTGTCTTCGATCAGGTTTTTCGAGGTTTTCTACTTTCATCTGTCACTGGTTTGTCATCGTGCATGGGTGAAGTGAATGCAGTATTTTTCATAGTTTGCTGATAGTAGTAGTGACAGTCATAGTGTTCTCTTTACACAGCAGATCCGTCAGCCTTTGTAGGGTGCAGATGTTGCACTGAGACAGACCGAGGCAGATACATGTTTGCAGGTTTGATAACATCAGCTCTCCCAGCGAGTAAAAGTCTCTGCAATAAATGTCAGGATTCAGAGTTAGACCTTCACAATCAAAGAATCCAAGAATCAAAGAACAAGTGTATCTCTGGAGAGTTGCCATTTCGTAGTACAGCAATCATGCAGATGGACGAATCCATCTGAGCAGAAGCAGAAGGAGCAATCTGTCCACTCATGGTAGCAGATTATAGACCGGAGCGCAGTGCTTAAGAATTCAATTCATACTTTTCACACTCGCTCTGCTAAACCAGCCGTCATATGTTACAATGTATTTAATCATGCAGCTCACCCTGTTTCAGCTGTGAAGTTGATATTTGACAAAAAAAATTATAATAATAGAAAGAATAGAAAGAAACCAGATCCATATTTGTATTAGAATGCATATAGCGACACAGAATCACTCAACTAAATGATTTAATGTGTGGGAATATATAGCTTAAATTAGAATTAATTCAGTATTTAAATGTTTTCTTCTTATTTATCTATAGTTGGAATTTCATCAAATCATGCAGGATTGTTCAGACTTGCGTGTGTGGTCATATCATCCACATTTTACAGTGTATATATCGGAGATACAGCAGTGCATGTCAGATAAGCAACCTCTGTAATGAGTTTGTGATTACTTACTGGGAAATGGTTGCGAGTATGTGAAGGTCGTATGCAACTTGAAGTGGGATTCACTGAGAAAAAGATAGATGGCGCAGAATTGGTTCAGGCAAGAATTGGTCATGTTTTTACATTTTACAATTTTTTTTACAAAAAGATTTGTCTTGCAGCACACAATCCAGGAGAGGGTTTTACATCTATACCTCTCACGACATTATGTGCTTCATAAATGACCACATGGTGGCGCCGCCTGCAACACGAAGTAATTACATATACCTTGGCCTTTGGCAGAAATCTCTTTGATTACAATCAAAGCTAAACAAACAAGTGAACTGACGGGACTGACAAATGTGGCAGAGCTTCTGAGGGTTTGCAACAGTCTGATGTTTACTTCATGAAAGCAGAGATATCTGGCGGCAAACAAACCGTTTTATTTTAATTTGAAGATGTTCCTTCTAGTTCAGTATTTTAATTGGGACATTTTCACGGCCGTAGGATCCTCCTAGATCAAGACAGAGGTTTGAAATGTCCTGGTTAGATTAGGCCAAAAATAAATTTTCCAACTATTCAGTCCGTCCTTGAATTGAATAATTCACAGGGTAAACACCCCAACCTTACCCTTAGCCCTGTCAACAATTTATAATAATAGGCTGCAGCGATGTGTCCTTAGTGTTTCATATTCGGATTCAATCGATGTTGGATGGAATTTTACTACTGTAGCTGTGGATGTCATTGAGGGAGTCAAAAACCTTTCACATTTTCTGGCCTTGCCATTTCACTTTGACAGAATGTGTCATTTTGAATAGACTCAGAAACAATGGGAGCTACTCTGAGTGCATGTAACCGTAGCACTGAAGTGCCAAATCCTTTTTCTTTATACTTTTTAGGTGACAGAATGATGGAGTGGTTGATCTTTTAGAATAATATAATGTGAACACCTAAGTGCTGTCTAGTCTCACCATTCACTGAATGAATTTTATCTCTTACTCCAACTTGTGAAGAGTTGTGCCTCTTTTGAGAACAGCTCCACGGTTAAAACGTAGCTTTTTTAAACCTCCAACTTCTGGGTTTTTCACTTTGTCAGACCAATTGTACTCCTTTGAAATAAACTTTTTTCCTTCTTCCAAAATAAATTGCTTCCAATCCAAGGTTTAACATTTGCAGCTCAGTTCAGTAAATATTACAAAGTACCTCTAGAGCAAAGCCAAGCCTTTAAGGTCCATTCAAAGTCAATGCTCCTTTAAACGTAAGGCTGTCTAGAATTCTCTCAACACTTCAATCAGATAATTTCTTTAAATTTAATCTAATCCCATTACACTCGCTAGGCCTTGCTTTTATGGATTACTGGATAAAAGAGTATTTAAAGGCCCTGAAATAATATTTTTTTTTTAATCAGTAGTTTCTTAGATTCTTTAGAGCGGCGAGCTTCTTCGTGAACACACTGTTATCTTCCAAAGTCAGATCAGTTTTCATTATTTCTCCTGAAAGGTTCCAGCAATCATATTTGTGTCTGTGCTCCTCTTTAGCTTGTATAACCTGGGTGGGGCTGTCATCTAATTCACTGCACCAATCACGATTTAGCAACATTTGAATCAGTTGCGCTGTAATGACTGTTGTGGGGTTAAAGTTGTAATCATGGTAAGATTTCAGTTCCAGTTGATTTGGCAAAACTTGTGATTACCATGGTAATAACAAGGGTGGTTAAATACTGTACAAGAAACGGTCAGCTTCAGTTTACAGAGCAGCCCATGAAGTCACAATGCTGTCATTAAAAAATATTGCGATATTGTGATATAATTTATTGCTGCCCATGGTGCAGTCATTTTGTGCCAGGACATGGTAAAGTTGGTCACCTTGCTGAGGAGTTGGATTGACCTGATTACCACCTAGTTGTTAAATGTGGCTGCTCTTTCTTGTTCCAGTTCTTCTGTGCAATTCTTTTAAATGATCATCTGATTTAATTACCTTTGTAATCAATGAATTATTGATGAACAATTGCTTCCCGTGCCAACCACAGTGACAAACATGTTTCCTGCGGTTCCTTCACAATAAAAGCCACTCTGTGTTTCACCAGTTGAATACTTTTAATGTGAAGCATCAGCAGTCGCAAGTAACTTAATACACCTCTGACTCGGTGTAAAGATTGTGAACATACATAACATAACATAAGCTGTTATCTGTTCCAAAATTGTGCTTGATCACATAGAAGAATAGCTTTCCTGTGAATTCCTCATGCAAAAGTAGGAATTCTCAGTCCAGTATGGGAAAGGCAGACCTCGCCACTAGCGATAAAATCGACTACGTATATAGAGAGATAAATTACAAAATAAATGCATTCAATGGCTATAACAGAAACTGTCCACCATATGTATATATAGGCCTGTCAAAACTGGGTTTGCTTTCATGAAAATCGGATGCATCTTAACTGTTGAATAATGATATATTTGAAATTTTCAGGAGCTTCAAGAAAAGATCAAAATGCTGGTCTGATGAAATTAGTAGTCACAGAAATCTGCTCTTTTCAGATTTCAGAAGTGGCAGAAATGGTTCTTGGGATTGGCCCTAGGGGCTTCTTGAGGATTAAGCAGTGAAACACAACTCTGAAAACACTAACTAATGAACGGCTCTAATTCTCGACTCTTTGACCCATTTGACTCCCGCCAGCTTTCTCGCAAAAAAGAGACTCTGGGGAAATATGCAATGCCACGGTCCAAACTTAAAACAGTCCTACACATGTCCTGCACAACCTTTTCATATACTAGTATCAAACAAATAACTGTGTGTCACTTGTGTTTGCAGGAAGAGTAAAGTTAACTGGATGTAACTGCAAGTTATTTGCCCTCTTAAAATGGCCTTTGCATGTTAAAAGCATGTGCCTGCAGTTTGTTTCAGAGAAACGCCGTCAGGATGCTTAAATCTGCTGTGTCGGTATCTGATCATCATCATCAAAATGGCTGATTTGTAACTGCATGCTGTCTTTCTTTAAATCACATTTGTCCAGAGCATGCACACTATGATTTGTAAAGCATGTAATTTCCTCAGCCATGTAATTTGAGTTTCACCATTGACACCTGTTTAAATGTCTTCTAGTCAAAACCTACAAGATAATTACTGGGTTTCAATATTCATGTTACATTTTTTCCCAACCAAAACTCAACCCAAAGATCTTGAATGTGTCTGCCGTTGCACACATTTGGAAAAGCAAACTAAGCCTGGGTGGAAATTTCCTTTAAACCGAGAGTGTTTCAAGGTCCACAGATTTCCTTGTACAATTGAGCTGACCACAAATTAGTCAGTGAACAAGGGCCTGAGGGTGAATGAGGCACTATGCCAAGATAATATTGATAACCATCCAGTAAAGGATGCATATTTTTTGTGCTAGGTATGTATTTTGGAGATTGGTAACATTGGTAACAGCTTATCAAGAACATCTGGAGGGAAGACTTCTCTGCTCTCTGCTCTTTAACTAAGCCTGTAGATGTTTTGTCAGATCTAAAAGCATCGTGGTTTGATAGAGACACTGTCATGTGTCTTGGTGAAATTATGGTCGTACCCATCTGTAAGAACATCATGTGAACAGGCTATATAGCTTCTACATCTATGTTAAAGACATATCTTTCCTGAGGCGCCGGGCGCTCAGGCAAGACAGTAAAGGCTAAACTTTTGCTTAAGAGCTGTCCAAGGTTCACCGTACTGGCTTATTTAAATACATGCAAGCAAATTCCAGTTGGAAATCTTTATGGTGTGTAGTATTGTGCTAACCTTTCAAGTATCAAGATAGAATAGCAAGCTACTGCTGTCATGGCAGTTATCTAGATTTGCCTCAAAGGTTAATTGTTGTTGACGTTTCTCATTCCTTCTGCCTTGAAAAGAAAAAAGCTCTTATTGTCATTGTGTTGTTTTATAGATCAGCTGAGGAGTCGGCTGAAGGAATACGGCCTCATCACTCCCTTCAGCACTGACTCCCATGGACACTACCTGTCGCACCTCCTCTCCGCCACTCACAAGCAGCGGGTCAAGAGGGAGGTGTTTTCCTCTGGTGATTCTGAACAGAAACTTTTCTTCAACATCACTGCCTTCGGGAAGGAGTTCCACCTCCGTTTGCACCCAAACAACAAGTTGGTGGCGCCGGGTGCAATGGTGGAGTGGCACGATGAGGTTGAAGGCTTCGGGAATGTCAGCAATAGCACTGGTGGTGATTCCAGCGAAGGCGCCAACCAGACTGAAGCAATGGAGAGGATACTGCGCCGTGAGCTGCTAAAGACAGACTGCACCTTTATTGGTGACATCACGGACGTCCCCGGGGCCGCGGTTGCCATTAACAACTGTGATGGACTGGTAAGTCCTTCTCATCCATAAAGCTCACAGTCCCCCACCCCCTTAAACCCTGTTTCTTCATTACAAAAGTGCCATGACCTTATCAACTGACACAAATGGATTTAAGATGTCCATAACTCCTGAGTTTAGCCTTTCTTTGCATCAGCACTCATGGCATTTTTACAGCACATTGTTCTTGGAGATATTCTTCAGGCGGTCAGAGGGAATAGCTTTTTGTACAGAGGTTTGTCACGGGTGAGTGGCCAACCATTGCAGCCACAAACCCAATGGATTTTCCCCCAAAACCTCTTCCCAACATAAAACACGAGTTTCCTTTGTGCTCCACAAAAGTCTGCAATCCTATCCTCCCCATCACCCCTCATAAAACACTTGAGCTGTAATTGGGGAATGACCCAGGCCAAAATCTCTCAGAATACGCCAACGAAACATCTTTGCATTCAAGGAAAATACTCAGTTAGCCAAAAACAAAGAACTTCAAAGTAGGTTCTAGGCTGAAATGCTGCAGTCTTTAAAGACAGAGCAAAGATTCAACATGTTAAAAAGATAAACATGGTGTAGGAACTTTGTGAGGATTTATCCTAACAAGAACAGTCTGTAGCCAGATATCACTTAAGTGAATTTATTTTGCAGTGCAACATGAGTCGGGAATGGGCAATCAATGATTGCTTGGTGAATGGACTGATAAGTCTGCAAGTTGGCACATTTCAAATGGAAGCCTTAATTAGATAACTGTGCACTTTATTCAGTTTTATTATTATTATTTATTATTTATTAATTAATTATTTATTTATTATATTTATTCAGTTCAATTTTCAACTTTATTCAACGCATACGTAATAGCTAACATAACTTCAGCAATCAAAATGCATCCTCATTGTCTTTCAGACTCATTTTGATTTACAGAGTTTATCTTTATGTTTTTGTCGCCACACCAGTGCTCCAGGAATGACAGTAACTGTCAGTTTGATGCAATGCTACTCATGGTTCACAGAGGAGAACTGTTAGTGTTGCAGCTACTGCAGGACAAATTCATCACTTATACAGTGAAACATAACACAAACAAAATCAAAACACAAAAGACAGATTTTGAGTAGACATCCACGCTTCCCAGATGATGAATCCTACTGACTTTGGTGACGCTCATTTCTTCATCCACCACCAGCAAGTCGACATTTTTGGGTTTGAGTGAAATGTCTCTGCAGCAACTTGATGGATTGCCCTTAAATTTGATACACAAATGAATGTTCCCTGCAGGGTGAATTCTGATCCATTCCTCTAAACCTCTGACTTTTCATCCAGTCCCAGTAGCTGGGCAAAATGTTTAGTTTTTCTGACATTCCATACGTTGCTACTTCTTTGACCAAATGCCCACAAAACGAATGACATTCAATAACACACAGAACTACCAATATAACTGCCAGATGTTACCATGTTATTACTGTCATTGTAAGCATGTTTGCATGCTGATTGTAGTACAAAACTAAACACACTGTGACTTATAAGAGCACAGATTAAAAGAGTCTTGGATAACAATAGAGGTGTATGATGGTAAGGTTATGGCTTCACCAGGCTGTGGCTGCACAGACAATTCTGTCTTTCTTCTGAGGAACTTTCTTTAAAACAAAAAATAACATACCACCAGCCTCATTCTCCCAAATATGTGTCTTCATTGGTAATCTCATAATTTATTGACACTCAGTATGCTTTTACATTTTATTGTTCCACTAAGATTTAACTGTCCAGAGTTTGAGACTGCACTGGTGCCATTTAGAGAGTGACACATAGATATGATGATAGTGACCGACAGAGCCTCAGGGACATAAACCCCTATGAAGCATGAAGGCAAAGTGTGTGTGTGTGTGTGTGTGTGTATATACCCTCAGGGTTTTATTCTCAGAGGATGGCCAAAGGTGCTTCGGCAGGGGTTCAACTCTCTCAACTTCTCTCCAGGTTATAACGCTTTTAACAGGGCAACACATGCAGAGATTCTCACACGCAGGCAAGGGGCAAGTCGCTGGCCATTAAAAGCTAAAGCGAGTGTGTGATGTTTATCTGTTTTTTTTATAAGAGGTTGGAGGAGATTTTTATGAAAAATGGGCTGACTTCCCTGGAAGGCTATCAGGTTGATTCACAAGCAAAAATCTGACAGCTGTTGTTTTGGCCTTTGCATGAAACGGGAGTTTACCATTTACTATATGATGTCAGACTAACAGTGTGTTTTCTCACAGGCTCAGGCTAAAATCGTACAGTAATCAGACTGAAGTAAGAGCTCCTGACAATAGAAATAAAAGTCCTATTGAGAGCTGACTAACATGGTAAATGACCATTTTCCTGTTTTGAAGGATTCCTTGAAACAGGCTCTTACACTTCCGGGTAAACATCTTCATCTTCAGTGGTGACCTCATGCTTCCTTAGTAGATGAATCATTTGTTCAATGAAACGTCACCCAAAATAGCCATTGCAGTTTCCCAGAATGCTTGTTGACAGCTTGGTTCCTGGTCAGTGTGCTATTAAGAATACCAGCAAGTTCAGTGTTTTCCACAGAATGGCTGTAAAAGTATAAAATGCTCAAATGGGTTGGACAGATGTACTCGGGTGCCCATTTATATGCCTGTGCCAAAGTGAAATATATGTGTGGAAAACATTAGAGAAAAATGAAATCAGCTAATTTTTTATCATTTTGCTTAACAAAATTCTCACAATCCTCACGAGCTGCTCTTTTCTGCCTTCTCTGTAATAGGTTTTCTGGGCGGTAAATGCCCTTAATAAACTGCATTACCATTACATGCAATAAGTGACACTTACCTTCCCACTATTGCCTGCCTGCTTTAATCTGCCAGCACTTTAAGTTATTTGTTTGTGCGGCACACAAAAAGTAGAGACAGTATCCAAGGATGCACACATAGTCACATAGGCTGGCAGGCCATCAGGTGTACTGGAGGAAATCCTGACAGCCAGCTCCTTTTCAACCTCTGTTGTAAGCCAGCTTGTGAGTCAAGATGCTCATGGGACAATATGTTCATATCACTAGATGTATTTTCATTAATTCAAGCAGAATTCGGTGTCTTATTTGTCACTCTTTGTGTTTTATTATGCAGTGATATTTGACTGTCAGAGCCGCTGACAGTGAACTCACAGACTATCAAAACACCTTTATTCCCTCGAAACTGAGCAACTGCAGTGTCTCCTGTGTGAACCCCCAAATACAATCTCCAAAAATAAACACAATAAATACAATGGCAATGTCAAGCACATGTCCTCAACAAAGATAATACCGGTCTGACCTTTAAATCCCTCCTCTGAGCCACAGGATTTGGCCATTTCCTTCGATTGGAGCAGGAGGAAGCACTTCATCACTCGGGCAGATTCAGTCCCTCTAAGACATGTATAGTTGTATCTCGCAGGAGATTCTGCCCTGAGAGGGGGCCACACAGGATGTGGGAGTTTTGCTTTGTAAATACTGTCGTGGCAGGATGTCACTTTAAAGACGCCAACAGCCATCAAAGAGTCAGTCAGTGTATGGCTGATTTGAAAAGTCTGCTGCTGCAGCACAGCATGGTGTCATACTACAGTGAACCAACCTATCATTAGTTGCTCTGTTTTTGGAAAAATCCTCAAATCTGACAAAGAACAATCAATAATACAAGCCTGAACATAAAAGTTGTTGCATTTTGCAGCTCAAACACCTGCGTTCTCTCTTATTTATTATTTCCTCCACTATTCTCTTCACTTTTTATTAGCATAAGTATTTTCTAAGCTGTCAACATCTCAAGAGGATTGAGTGTGCTCTGTATACTGTACGCTCTGTAACAGGAAACAACACATTTTGCATAGAGGATGTTATAATAGAGCACTGAATTACAGTTTCAGCACCTCTTAAGAATGTTATTTTTTACAGTGATAACCAAAAATACTATACTGCTAAAGATCCATGAATTTATTAGCCTTGTTTAAAGAAATATGAGAAAATAGGATTGTAAAAGTAATGTCGTTTTTGTTTGTACGGGAAAAATCAGATCGTAAAAGTCGTAAATTAAAGTGAAACTCTCGCCAAAGTGCAACCTAGGCTTTTTTTGTGAATGTATATGAGTCAAACCTTCGTGTAAAAGCATAATTACGACGAAAGAGGCACTTTTAAGATTTACCGTATTTTTGTTTTCGGGTCAAACTCATTTTCAATGGGAATGCTAGGAGCAAATTAGCAATAGCATAAGAGAACACTAAGAACATACAACATGAAACTTGTAGTCTCATAGTATCACCAGGGTCTCTACACATGAACACGAGCACCGAGAACATTGTTTGTGTACACAGAGTTTACTAAAAAGAGTTTTTGGACAGCTCACATTAGCATAGCTTGTTCCGGTCGGCGCCGTCCTGCCAGCGAGAAGTATCGATTTCTGAATGCGACTTAACATGGAGGACAGTTAAGGTGGACTGCTCCTAAAGCTTAGTTCCATATAAATGCACAGATAATTAATTGTTTTGTCCTTACTGAAAAACAATATTGACCTTGAAGTTGAAAAAGGAACATCATATAAGAAACAAGCTACTGCTAATGCTCGTGTTCATGTGTAGAGACCCTGGTGATACTACGAGCAAAGTGTCATGTTGTGTCGAGCCTTCTTAGTGTTTTAAAAATAGCGATTTTGATGCTATCGCTAATTTGCCCGTAGCACTCCCATTTAAAATGATTTTGACCCGAAAACGAAAATACGGTAAATCTTAAAATGGCCTCTTTCGTCATAATTATGCTTTTACACAAAAGTTTGACTCGTATACATTCACAAAAAAAGCCTAGGTTGCATTTTGGCGAGAGTTTCATTTTAAGTTGTTTTAATGATAAAACTAATGTTTTTTTTTATCTTGTTCAAATTGACACTGGCCCTTCTATGAATAGTATTTTTTTATATTTTTTAAAACATCACTAGAAGACTTCATTTGAAGCAAATTGTGAACATCAGTGCCCAGTTATGGCGATAACACAACACATGTTGTGCTGGTTGATAAATTCTGGTTAATCATCAGTTAACAGTGATCTGCTCTTTAGAGAAGTCTGCTGTGTTTAGTTGAAATCTGTGACAACAAACGGGACCATACGATGCTCAGGGATGGTAAAGGTAAAAACCTTTTGTTGTTTTTCTTAACATTTTTCTTTACACGTTATTTCTGGACATGAAACACAAACTGTCAGTGTCATAAAAGGATTTCTTTTAATGTCAAGATCAGTGTTGTCTTACAATAGAAACTGAAAACAAATTTAAGATGTTCGCACACATGAGATCCATAAAAATGACCAAAGGTACAAATCAGGACATAAAATTGCGTTTGAATAAGTTTAGTCCGCTTCCTCTTTGAAAGACTTTTGGGTAAACATACGTGAAAACCAGAAAAACTACCATATCATTCTCTATATCGTACATTCTGAACCTTTACTGTTTGGTCTTGTGGTTTCTCTAATTCTGAACATGATCGTCTGTCCTCCTCACGTTGTAAAGTTGCAGGACTGCATAACGAGAGATCAAACACTGGACAAACCAGTGGTTTCTGATGAAAAAGCTTGTTGTTGAGGGCCAGTGGTCTTTGATCTCAAGTGGTAGCCCTAGCCCCTCGCTAGGTGTGTGTTTTACTGTTTCTTAATTATAGCCAGGCTGCTGTCTGGAAGAATTTACTGGAGGAGGCAGGCAGGCAGGCAGGCTGCTAAATGCTTATGAGGCAGATACTTCCTCTGTTTCAGCAGCAGTGTGGGGGTGAAGTTAGGGTAATCCTTGCCGGCCTGTGTGGGAGACAGCCTTCATGCTGCATGCATGTCAGAGAAACCGGGGAGAGGGTTTTTTCTGCTAAAGGTGGATGAGATCTACCAGTGCTCAGCTCTGTTTTCTGCCTCTTGACGTCTAATGTCTAAGTTAATCCGTCGGGGTCGGAAAAGAGGGCACATTCAAACAGGTGTAGAATGTCAGCACATTAGCACATTGATTTGTCAAGTTCACTCCAATGTTTTGTGATAAGAATTTAGATACAAAACCTGAATCATTCATGCCAAAGTTAAGGCTTTGAATGTTAAGTCTGGCTGTAATCCTAAATATGGGACTGGCTACTGTGTTTCATTCTCAGTCTCAGAAGATTTGTGTGTGTGCTGCCTTTGTACTTCTCGGCCTTCATCACTTTTTGGACATTTCACAGACAAAACAACTGATGAATAAATTGAGAAATGAGTTAACAAAAAAGAAATTGCATTAGTTGCAGCCCTGCGTCGTTTAAATGTTCATGTTTATATAACATTCTGAGAGAGTTCTAGACAGTGATGGTGTCCAGTCAAGAAAATCGCGGCTTTTTTAAAAAAAAAAACAACAACTGACAAATGATAAACTTAATGTTGTGATTGCAAAAATAATACTGATGCATATGGATACATGTTCTTTCTAATTATCCCTGACGTATGCATGAAAAGAAGAATCTCTGGTGAAATTGAAGTGTTGATTTTCCCAGACTGAGTGAAACACTGCAGCCTTGTGTGCTTCGCAAACTCTTCGGAGCTTAATGAAGATTGATTACACTGATAAAGATCCAGAAAAAAAAAAGCAAGAAAAAAAAGCCTGTTATTATCTTCTATATTTTCTGATTCAAGATCAAAGAGCAGACATACAAGCTGGTGTAAATCTTTAAAACATGGACTGTCTTTTCAACTTCGTCACTGTTTTTGAAATATGTGGCTCGGTGAAGGAATTTGCTTCCGTTTATGGGATATAATGACAGTGTTTGATCCTGGACACAGCTGGTCTGTACGGAGGTTTGTTGTGAAAGGATGGTAGCTTTACAAGTACAGTACGTCCATCGTAAACAGTCAGAGGGATGGTTGGTCACGTGAGTCTTGTTTCTTTTTCACGTGGATGAAAAGTAAAGCATGCTGCAAAAAAAAACAACGAAGGAATGCGACTGACCTCGAGATGACAGAAGTGGATGTGTACTGTATCATTCCCATCCTCCTCCTCCCCCAACATGTCTCAAAGCCCATGTCTGGCCTCTCCTCATGTGCTCATAGGGTTCCCTTGTCTCAAATTTAATGGTTCACATACTGCAGATATTTTTTATTGTGGAGATGTTACCCTGAAAGGCAAAGAGGGGAAGCTTCTCATGTCTGATGTATTTTGGGATTTAAGGACTGAGAACATAATCTCTGCGTCTGTTTCTTATCCAGCTATGCAGGGCAGGGGAGAGGATCGAGGAGTATGAAATTAATAATCTGATTTGAGATAAGTATCTCCCTCATGCTGTCATAAATGGCATGAACCGTAATAAAGGCCCCAGGCCTGAAAAACATTCAGACGTTGATTGAAAATAAACAGTCTTCAGAGGCAAACATTCAAACATGTGAAGCCACCAGTGAGAACGAGTTTTGTTTTTACTCCAATGCTGAGCATGTCTGACACCAACCGTGTTGAAATGAAACAATTACAGAGTAAAAATACGTTTAAAACTCCTATGGTGTGTATGGAGTTTCAGGCGTGTTAAAATGCATCTTAAATACCATTTAAGTCATCATCTTACCTCTCTGGATGTTCTTGGCCAACAGTGTGGCTGTAGAGATGGCAATGATGATATGATACTTTGGTACAGAATGAAGTATCTAGTGCTACTTTTTTCACATATGCAGTAGTACTCTTTAAAGCGTAAAATCAGTGGAGTTACCCTTCAAATGGTTTACAGAGGGTGAATCCTCATGACTTTGGTGATCCACCTAACTTGTGTTTCTGAGAACCCATGAGTTTTGAGAATTTGAGTGAATTGTCTGTTCGGATGGGTTGCCATGTTTGAGTTTGGCTGAACTGAATTGGGATAGGTTGTAATTTGATCCGTGTCTTTTCATCTAGCTCCACCATCAGGTCAAAATGTCAATTTGTGCATGGCTTTATCTTATGACAATATTCTGGCAAAGTATAGGCGCTCCCATCAGCCTCAGCTGTGCTTTTACTAAGTGCGTACTCGCTAAAATATGATGGTGAACATGGTAAATGTTAAAGGTGGTACAGAGGATTTTCCAATTCGCCGACGGTTAAAATAATTTTCAGATGATTCAAGAGCTTGAGACCGCCTCCTCCCCATCCACCCTCATAGGAAACGCCTCCCCCTACTACGCAAAAATATAGCGAAGTGTAGCTCTTTTAGATCCACGGACATAATTGTCACAGGGAGACATGTCACTCACTCAGCTATTGGAATAAATTCCACATTAGCATTTTAAATTTCAACCACATTGTCCTTGGGGAACTAAATCTATGCATTCATAGATTGGATATAATCAACGCCAACAAGGTTGCCGTCAAATTATGAGAAATCGCCGTTCTGGGGCTAGCTAATTTAGGTGCATTGCAAATGCATGTTAGCATAGGTGAAGTGAAGCAGACATTGAAGACTTTCAAACACCGTTCCTACCCCAAAATAAAGGTTCGATCAGGGGGACATAATCAGTAGAAGTATACCACGGAATACATTTTAAATGTGGGACTTCCGAAGACTTCTTAGCTGTCTGAAAGGTCTTCAAGTATAGTCGATACCGGAGGCTTTTGCGGTCTCATCCAACCACTTTGAGGAAGTGGCGT
>OMLP01017021.1:4967-20268 GCA_900302685.1 Spondyliosoma cantharus
TGTGTGTGTAGCGGTGTGTGTGTGTGTGTGTGTGTGTGTGTGTGTGTGTGTGTGTGTGTGTGTGTGTGTGTGTGTGTGTGTGCGTGTGTGTGTGTGTGTGTGTGTGTGTGTGTGTGTGTGTGTGTGTGTGTATTCACTGTCTTCAGCCAGAGATGATTGTGTTATTACAGCATCCAGGGCGTGAGAGCTCGTTCTCTCTCTCTCTCTCTCTCTCTCTTGCACACACACACACACACACACACACACACACACACACACACACACACACACACACTTTCAAACACAAACAGAGGGCCCTGAAGATGTGGGAGAAGTTCCAGGATATCGATACTTTCTTTAACACCTTCCTCCTCACCCTTTTTGGAACAGATCCTCTTGAGTTTCTGTTTGGTAAGCAGAGAGAACATCCTCGAGTCGCTCCCGTTCTCTGCTCCCCAGCTGGTTTCCCGTCCTGCGGATAATGTTTCACTGATCCCCTGACGCACTGCGCTGCTGCTGCCGAGGTGTGGTGGCCCAGAGGTTCAAGACCTCTGGGCCAATTAAACACAGCACAGACAACAAGTTTGTCCACTGCATGAGGCGTTAAAACATGTCAAGTGGAGGGAGTGGACTTTAGAAGTGGTACATTCATTCTTTTGTCAATTAAACTTAAAAAATCATTAAAAATGTAAGCATTCCTGGAGCGCAGGTTCAACAATCACTTGTTTGCTTGTAAGCCTATAAAGTGAGATGTGTTATTGTTTGTAATTTATGTAGGAAGATGTTTATGTTCTTTAAAGTATTCCTTTGAATTTCTGTAAGTTTTAACAGTGTGAATGAGACTGAGACAAATTTGCTCAGCTGTTTTATCTCAGGCATGCTTTGCACGTGATCGCTGATGTGTTTTGTTGTAATGTCTTGATTCCTACCTTGTGGGATTCACTCGAGACCCGAAAGGATCAGCGCAAGCTGTTGAAAGTGAGCTAGTCAGAGGTTGTGGAAGCCACCATGGCTATGAGAATCGTGTGCATCTTCAAGAGAGACCAAAAGAACAACCTTCCAGCCAAATGCTTCTAAATATTTAGCAAAATAACCTTAAAGTTACCTTAAAGTAGCGCTTTAAAATAGCGTGGTTTATTTGATACTAGAAAGACATCTTTTAATAAACCCCCAGACTAAGTATTGTTTTGGAACTAAACATACCTCTGAATTAACACATTATCTAAAATTCTCTGGCATGTTAGAAATCCGCTGTTTTGTATGATTTTACATGATGAATTACAATAAAAATCCCAAATAAGTCTGTGAAATAGTGACAATTGTCCATTTTCTTTCGCTCAGCACTCAATTTTGAAAACAGAGAAAAGGTGTGACCTTGTACGTTATTTTCATCAGCATTCCATGCATTTTTTTAGCGGACCCTCACTGTGTTGAATCCATTTCATTACAATTTCACAAACCACGCCCACCATCCACCCGCTTGCGGCTCCAGCGAAGCCAATTTACATTTCTTGTCCATGTACATGAATCCTGCAGATTATATTTTGTAACAATTTCATGAACTGCCGTGATACTACTACTTGAAATACAGAGTGATTAATTGTGGAGGGCTTTTCTTTAAACAGATAAAGCATCCTGTGCTAATACTCTAAAGTAGTTGAGTCCAATACTTGCTCATAATTTAAAGGCAAAGTTTCATCCTATCCCAGCCGCTCGACCTTGATGCAAGCACTGTTAAAGTGGCTGTCTTACCTGGTTGCCCTTAAGACATCATTGGCTAATAAACGCCACTCTTAATCATTCTTCGATCCTTCACACACATTTGGGTTTAAATTTGCCTGACTGTGCCAGGGACCAAGGTTCATGCCCCTCTGACATTTCTGCAGCTGCCCTTGAAGCAGAAGCAGCAGCTACCAAACAGACTTCACTCCCAATCATCGTCACAACCTCAGAGCCCTCAGAGAACGAGCAGCCTGACTCCAGGTTCTCCGGTTTCACCTCCCAAACTCGCCAGTATCCCCTCCGACTCCCTCCGCCCGACGGTATCTTGAACGCATGTCTTCTCACCCTAACAATAATTGAAAATCAGAGAGCAGAAAAAAATCGCTGCAGCATTTTTTTTTTTTTTTTTTTTTTAAAGCCATTATCTTTTTTTGATGGGCAATTGACTTTGGGAACCGGGGTTTCACGGCGAGGGAGGGGGGGGTTGGTAGAGTTCGTCTGTGCTTGCCAGTAAGAGCTCCAGGGCCTCCTGGCCTGTTCTGCTGTGATGCCTGCGTGCTGAGTTTGGCTTGGCTTGAGTCTCTGCACTTGATGGTTTATTCATATTCAGCGGTGCAGGACGCTGTGCCATGAGGTTCCTCTCACACTCAATATGTCTGCAAAGAAGTAACAGAAAGGAGGTCTGAGCCCCAGTTTTTTTATGCTGCACGGGCGTTCGAAATGTTTTCCTCTCGTCGTGAGATTTGGAACTACGATCGTTTTCAAAGACGACCACAGATTTTCTCTTGTTTTTTCTCCCCATGCAGACAGATGTTTTATAGCCGTCAAACAAGGACTTTTTTTTTTTTTTTTAACTATAATTCTACTGTGTTTTACTCAGTCGTTTCCAATCCGTTCCTTTTTTTACATTTCCGTCGCATTATTCTCTTCAGTTGCATTCTTTGCTTCTCTTTCAGCCTCGCTTCCATTTCTATTCTTCATCAGCGTCAACTCCCTGAATTCCAGTGGTTTTTTTTGAGCTTTAGTGGAAAAAGAATTGTTAACAAATATAGCTCATGTCCTTCCATCAAAGAGCGTTGCGGAGCCAACACTGAGAAAAAAGGTTTGGGATTTCGAGGAAAAATTTATGCTTTGTATATGTTCCAGCCTCCCCCGCAGTCATCACCCATTCCCACAAATACGTGGTGTACTTTCTGCGTGCGCATAAACACACATATCGATAAACGCGATCCCCACCGAACAGCCTGATCCCCGCTCAGTCCAGTGTCCGCGGCTCGTGCTCATCAATTAACAAGCCACTTGTTATTCAAAAAACAAACAACATCAACTTCCCCCTAAAAAGCCCAGTCAAAACAAACGGCAAAGGCTGGCTTGTCCACACTGCCCCTCTTAATCAAAGCCAGATGTCTCCTCAAAAACTATTTCTCTCTTTTCCTCACTGCACCCCTTTCTCCAATCGCTCATTCTCCCCTTCTCTTCCCCCCACCACCACCACATTCCCTTTCCTGTCTGAGATTGTGTAGACGGCTGGTCCTCAGCAGTCGTGATTTGGCACCCTTGTCGGCTCTCTGTCTGTCTTTTTACTCTCCCTCATGAGCTTTTCTCTCCCTTTCGTTCTTTTCTGTCTTCAGAATCAGCATCTTGTCAGGGCAGGCGTGGACCCGCGTTGACCCTCCGCGGCGTTCACAATCATTCAGGGTGAAAAATTAGACCCACATGGCACATGCCGGCAAAGAAGTGCCTCTCGCAGAATAACTTCCAGTTGATCCGCCCTGGCCATTTGATGTGATGGCAACTTTGAAACCCATGCCGCAGCCTGCCTGTCTAAGTAAGAGCTCTACACCTCTTTTTGTTTACTTTAGCATGAGCCATGTCCCTTTAGCTCTTCGGCTCTGTGAAGGGAGCAGTCTTGGGGCTGTCGACGCACCATTCTCAGTTTGTCGGAGCCGCAGCCAGGCACAGAGTAAACGCAAATTTACTTTTCCACCTCAGTGCCGAAAGAAAACACTTTCCCGTAGATGCTAAACAATACGGGCAGTCCCTTTTCTGCTAACTGCTCTTCAGGGGGGAAACCTCTGGAGCTCGTCTTCCTACTGCTGCTGCTGCTTTCAGCTGGCTTTCGTGCTCAACCTCTTTAATCTGAGAAGCAAATAGCCCCCAGTGTTGTCCTTAGAGCTCAGGCACAACTCTGGACGGCTCAATGGGTCCTTGGAGAGTAGCAACATGAGCACAAGTCGGAGCGTTTGAAGTCTGCCATGTGATTGGCACTAATTTACCAGCTCTTTGCTCCCTTTGCACTTCATTGTGTTGTAAAGCATTATAGAATTAGCTGCAATTTAAAGTCTTTTCACGTCAACCACAGATTTTCATATGAAAACTTTTGCACGGAAATGTATAAAAACTGATTTTATGGGTCTCGCCAGCGTATGCCCACCGCTGAGGAACATTCATGTAGGGGAAATGTCAATGCCTCAATGTCAGCAGATTTCCGCCTAAGGAAATTGGCTTTTGACCGATGCAATCCTTTGTTTCAGCTGATGTCCAGGTCGAAATGAGAGAAAAAACTTTTCATTTTGGTCTCACAAGCATCCAATACACAAATACCACAACGCCTACCTCAACAATCAAGTCATTGACAATACGTGGCTTGAAATCGCCCAGCAATTGTGGTTGATATTTATTTCTTAACATGATATGATGGTCACGGAAAGACATGCTTTGATTTTCTGTATTGCCACACCACATTTTCGTATCGCATTGGTGGGAGACAGCTTTTATCTGCCGCTGGAAAAACAGGAACATCTTCATCAAAAGTGTCAAATGTTCTGCTTTTCTTTACAGTAGCGAATCACAACAATGACTTGAAGGGCCTCAAACTAAGAAACGTGCAATAATTTATACAGATTGTTGAAACTTTATTTTTTGTCAAGTTCAGCACATTTGTTACCTCAGTTTGGTTTTGTGCCACAAGCTTCATGGTATTAGTAGCTCAATTTAACACTCACTTAACACTGTTAAGTAGCAGATCTCCACAGGGCCACATGCGCCCCTCAGTTATTTTCACTTACCATTAAAATGAATGTTGAATACATTGTATTAGCCGCGTTGGCCTTGGAAAGGAAACGGGCTGATGGGGTCCATTTAAAATACAAGCAGATTGGCTTCCTCTAGCCTAGTTCTCTATCATTTCCAGACTTTGTTTTTCTCTGCATGGCGTACCAACCGTAACATTTTAAGAAAATCGGAAACTAACTAACCGACCACCTCTACAGTGTCAGTTTGAATTGTTTTGAGTGTTTTAACCCACACAGTGTCTTCCTTGGTTATTCCAGTTGTTCCAGTAGGGGTGATGACCAGATGACATTGCATCTTCCAGTTTTGGTCGTGTACTGGCAGACAGCCTTCCTTTGTGCCTTAATTCATCCTTTGTTGTTTGCGGGAATACACAAATGGAGATGATGTCATTTTTCTAAAGCTGGCAATCAGCATTTACTCCAGAAAAAGTTGTCTGATGCCAATTTTAAAGTTGTGCAAAAACACAATAAACCCTTCATCTAAATTAATAAATGTGCAGATACAAACTCAAAAATGGGGTCTACTCATAAACATTGCTCCATGACTACATTATCCCTAATCCTGGCTCTTATCGGGCTGGGCTGTATGCTTGACTTGTTGGCTGTGGAAGGTGCTTCACTGCTTCACTGGGATTGAGTGGGATGGAGGAAGGGGGCAGCAGATTCTTGAAGGGGACACTTGTGGGAAGGAAAAAGGTCTCATTGCGAGAGATCAGCTTGTGTAAACATTCAGGTTAATGAAGCTCAGTGGGCCTAATCCCCAGCCCTCTTTCTCACTCTCCCTCGCCCCGGCCTCAAACCCCTTCACCCTTCCGCGGGACCTCCACCCCCCGTTTTCCACCATAATCCCTTGCAGGAGCGGCCACTGTCAATCAAAAGGACCCCAGGGAAGAAAAGAGGGGAAGATGTGTGTGTGTGTGTTTGTATGTGTGTGTGGGGATGTGTGTGTATGTTTGCATACAGTACCTGCGCGTATGGGTTTGGGATTGAATATGTGCACAAACCGCAAACATCACATACCTGCGCACACGCATGCGGGTGCAGGGTGCTTTAAGGTGGGAGCCAGTCGGGGGGGATTTCCAGCAAAGGAGCCGTCTGCATTAAACCACATGAGCGAAGAAAGGTGGAAGTTCTGGGTCCAGACCTGGACTTTGGGGTAATCAGCAACACATGAACCGTATATGAGGAAGGGGAAAGGGGGATGAAGGAGCAAAGAGGGGGAGGACGGAAAAGCAGGTTTCCAGTCTAAGCTCTCCAAACACTGACATCACACTTTGTGGTCAGGCTATCAGACCAAACACACCGAGCTCGAGGATATGTTTTTATACCCTGGAACAACACCGCATGATCATAATGTTTTGTGCCTGGAGAAATGTCTCGCACTAATGTGGACTGATAGCTGCTCCTTCATGTGAACATAACATTTAGGCTGCAGGTTAACAAGTTTGATAAACAATAAACTTTGGAAGGGATTGTTATATTTCACGCAGTTGGGATTTTGATGAATTATGCAAAATTGACCATTCAAACAAGCGTCAATCATAAAACCAAACATGTCGCAACGTTAACAGGCCCGGCGTGTCTGACAGGTCTTTGGATTTGTCCACATGCCACGGTGGTGTGAGCGATAATCGGCTTTTAAAGAGTTTGGAGGGGCCCGCCTGTCCAAAACCACAAACACAAGAGCAAAATTGTGAGAAATGGATTAAACAGTGTGTCGGTCCACTCTAAAAGTTGCAATCATTAGCAATGCTCAGCTTACTAGCTTACTGCTTACAGTAGTGCCCAAACATTACTTTCAAGGAAGGGGTTAGCAAATCATTAATTCACTACATCAGGTTGCAGGGTAGCAGGTTACGTCAAGCCCAGCACATTACTCACACACACGCTAGTCACGGATGCTATCATGAGCTTCTTGGTTGAGTTTTTGATTTCGGGAAAGTTTAGCAACCCCAACCATAGTTAACCAAGATAGCTAAACAAATATACTACTATAAGACCCCTCTCTTGTAACATTACATTTTTTTAAAAACTGACGACAAGAACAATGCTGCTCCTTCATGTTTTTTACATGGAGCAACTGGTGAGCATGCTAACCTTTTATCTTGCAGCTTTAGCCTTAAGATAGCACGACCTGTAGCCATGAAGTGCTTATTAATTATCCAATTTACAGGGTTTTGCTTTTAATTGAAGTGAGTTAGAAACATATAAAAAGTCTGCCAGAGACAGCATTTTTAGACAAGCTCACAGAGCTAACATTAGCTTAATTAGCTAGCTAGCTTCAGTTGATAAGCTCCCCTAGCGACAGGTTTCCTTTTAGCTGCTGTATGATAGGCTTGATTTACTTACATTTACTTGATGTTTTGCAGCTCTCGACAATATGGTACAATAACACGACAACTTCCGCAACAATGTTGACTGTTAAATCTTCCCTTCATTATCACTTTATGTGGTATGAGAGCAGACTAGCAGCTGTTACTAAGGAGGTGGTGCTCAGTTAACAATTACCTCTGTAAAGTGCCGACAGAGAGTCTCCTCCTGCACAAACGTGTTTCTGTCTCAGTCAGGAGGAAGCGTAAACACTGTTAACTAACTAACACCCTTCACCTCCCTCTCTGAGTGGTCACAAACCAGCTGGGAAGTGGCCACTGCATCATGAAACAGATACCCGAGAACAACGTGTATGTGTTGGCTGTGTGGGTTTATCCAGTATGCAGCCTACAGTTTGTGTGGGGCTGGATGTTGTTTTTACTTCGTCGTCGGCCAACTCCCTGCACTGTCCTCACAACAACCACACCATCACAGCCCAAGGACAGAGCCCCAACTGGCCATTCAGCTCCGCTGTTGACATATCAGTTCCAGCTCTACATCAGGAAGAGGACGAGTAAATATTTTTGCAGCATGTTTTTTCTTTCTTTCTTTTCTTTTCCATTGTTTTTCAAATGTGCATCAAAATGAGAGCTTTCAGCTTCATATGTAGAGCCACTTTGCTGAGGCTTCAATGCTGATAAACTTTCACCTAAACAGCAACGGACACCTTATGGAACCATAAATATAAAACCTGATGGGCCCAAAATACTGACAGTCAACTTAACTCAACATTATTTGGGTTAGAGTTAGAATCATTAAAGCCTAACTTTCATACTCACTGTGGCTGCCGATTATCTAGTTCAGTATGCAAAGCCTTCAATCCCCATAAAAATTCCTAATGTACCTAACTTCAGTCCTTGAGTGAATGTACTTTCATCACTGATGAGTCTGGCTGTATCTGCCTCAACATTTTTGTTAGCTTGTTAGCAAAACCATTGTTTGCTCGCACATCCAGCATACAGAGCGCAACATTAGGATGGATTTGCATTGATTTCTTGTGCACATAGTCATCTGACCCATTTTTATTACGCACTGGCGATATTGCAGCTTCAAAGATTTAATTCCCAAGTGCTGTTTTACACAGTATTGGATCAATTAGAACTCTTGGTAGCTTAATTTTGATTGAATGGAATTAAAAAAGAACCTCGCAACTCCAGTAGATAGATGGTGTGTAGCATG
The DNA here is from genome assembly GCA_900302685.1 of Spondyliosoma cantharus. Taxonomy (NCBI): domain Eukaryota; kingdom Metazoa; phylum Chordata; class Actinopteri; order Spariformes; family Sparidae; genus Spondyliosoma; species Spondyliosoma cantharus. The sequence continues at coordinate 13,292 of OMLP01017021.1, forward strand.
CACAGGGTCATTTAAAAGGCCATGACTAATCAAGGCAGTATTAGTTTACTGGCCATATCTGCTCTTTGGTCTCTGCTTTTCTCACAGTTCTCACTTTTCTGTCGTTCTTTTTTACCGATTTCCCTTTTTGCCTCCGACAAAGGTTGGGCTGCCGTTTTTATGACGGGGTAGTTATTGTGATGATGATGATTTATGCCCTAATACGCTTCTCTCTCATTTATTCCTGCTCCCAGGGTTCCCATAAATCAGTGCATATATGGAGGCAGGCTTGGCTACGTGCCACTCATGCCACAGCAAAAACTCCTTGAGGGACATGCGAAGACTGATAAACACACGGGGGGCATGAAACACAAATCAAACGGTACCTGAATGTCATCAACGTCCAGTCATTTTCCTTTTACATTAAATTCAATGACAATTACAGATGATCTAAGGCCCTTTGTATTCTTCTCTTCACCCATAAAAAAAAGAGAATAAGGAACTATTTACTGCCTGCCTCTATCTATTTATTGGAAAAGCTGTCACTGACATTTTTGCAGTGAGATTTGTGGAGATTCAAGGCCTTTTAAAGCCGAACAGGCCAGTAAGACTGAGCCGTCTGAGCGCTTCTGTCAGAGGGTCTGTTCACTGAAGCCAGATGGCCGAAAGAGAGAGAGACAGATGACAGAAACGTCAGAAAAGAGTACGGTAGGAAAAGGACAGGATGAAAAACTGGGTGGTTTGGGGTTCCCCTGGCATTCCGCATCAACAAACATGCACACAAACCGCACACACACACACACACACACACACACACACACACAAATAAACCCACACATAAATGCTGAAGTATTCAGTCCAGATTCGGAATCCAGCTGCTGGCTCCGAACCAACACTAACATGCAGTCCATACCCACGTGTGGCATCATTGAGTAAGACTTTCTTCTTCTGTGGTGAAGCGGGTGTGTGGCACAAGACAAGGAGGCCAGCAGCATCCCACTGGTCCCTGCAAACTCCTTCCCTTGTCTCTTCTTCTTCTGTGCTGGCGGAGCTGAAGCGGTGTAGTGACAGCAATGCACTGAGGGCCCCTCACATGACTGAATTATCTCATCAGGCTCCTTTTATTAGGAACTCAGCAGGCTTATTATTTTTATTATTAACGGCCTGTGTTTTCATCGTCAGGATGCCAGGCTTCAGCGCACACAGCTGTTTCTCCTCAACTGCTGTGTTTTCTTAACTTAAGAGGTTCTTTTGCAAAATGCCGTTCAGATATTTTTCTTCTGCATCCCCCCCGCTCCATGCCTATCTTTTCCCTGGTCTGCCTTTCTCTCTTTTTTTTCCTCTTTCTTAGGCAGGATTAGGCCAAGTTTAACAGCAGTGTCTCCAGGCTGGAGCGACGGGCTCATAAAATTAAGTCGAATAAAGCGAGCCAGATAATCATTAAAGTATGAAATAATAAATCAGAGTTTGCCTGGTTTGTCTCAAACGCAGCACATCAGTGTGTTATAACACTCAAAGTGACAGTAAGAAAGCATACCTCTCTCAATGGTATATTGGTGGAACCCTTTGGTGTGAATTCCTTGTAGAACTTCAAAAACTTCAGTTTTGCCATGATGATTACACGGTGAAAAAGAAATAAATGTCACACCAGCAAGAGGGTCAAGAAATTACTGGTGAGTAAAAAAAAAAGAAAGCGTTTAAAATAGACACAGTTCCTCATAGTCTAAAATTCTTTGGGGAAGATTAATGTGATATATATCTGTCTATCATTCATCACAACCCCCGCTGTCTTTTAAGAGAGGGTCATGAAGTGGACGTGGAGACATCAGGCTGCCAGCTAATAACCCAGTAGTGGAAGTCCGATCAATAGCACAGCTCAGGTTTCCGAGCTACATCACGGAGAGAAAGTGTAGCAGCAGCTGTTTAGAGCGTCAATCTTGATATGAACTACAAAGCTTAGAAAGAGTAGAGACGGTATTTCTCAGTTTCTCTTAACGTATGGACGCTCTGTTGATGTAATGGTGAGGGCTCAAAGGGCAACTGTGCTTATTTTCAGTGAATATTTTCAGCAAAGATTACTCAAAGTGGATTAAATAGCATATTTGTGAGTGACCTCTTTCCACCAAATCCTTCAATTTAAATGACAAATCATGGTGATTGTTGGTCCATGTGACTAAAAACAACACCTATGAAGATTGATGTCCGTGCCTTACATTTGAAAACCACTGTGGAGGAATAAATCTGTTTCATGATGTAACAACACTATGGTTAAGGCACAAACATGACTTGGTTAGATTACGAAAAGGGTCCTGGTGTATGGCACAGGCAGGTATATGCTACATTTGGCATTACAAGCAGTACTTGTTGGTCAGATCAATTAATTTGATCTTTGTCGTCCTCAAGTCACGAGAACAAAACACTGGCATTGTACATTTTTGCAAACCATAGTACATTAGATTAGATTAGTTATACATCGACATTTCTAAAACCCTAACCCTAATTCAACAAGTGTTTTAGTGCCTAAAGCTAGCCAAACTGTAAGCGCAGCGTTGTTGCAAAATAAAGAAATAAAAAGTTTCAACATCTCGGTGGTTTGCAGTAATGCACGCATTCAACAAATACTCTGGGTTGATTCTTTTCATGGAATTCTTTTATGAATTTCACTAGAATTATCCTTTAAGGAGTCCTTTTAGACAAAGGAGTTGTCTTTTCTTTTTACATAAACCAAAAGACATTTATTTTACAGAGCAGATGTAGCCTGAAGTAATATTTGAGGCTTCTGTTATGAAGTTTACTCTCTTGTAATGTACAAAAACAGGTAATTGTCATAAACATCTGGGGCCGTTTATGATTTTCAAGAGTAGTACTGTTCTACTCAAAGCATAAAACACCCCTCATATGTTTCAGTTTCTGCAAAACGTGCCATTTTTCAATAATTCAGACCATATAGCGTAAGAGCTATGATCCTGTGTTCATGAGCTCCTGACACCATCTGAAGACTACAATAAAGACGGAGACAGCCAGAGACATTTCTCACAAATTCAAACCGTACAGTGGAGCTCATGCTGCGTTCAGAAGCAGAAAACATGATTCACACATTGAGACATGCAGACACCCCTGCAGCCGTCAGTTTTTATGGATCCCAAAAGTCCCATTATCACAACCCTCCAGCCTGAAAACAGCCGCTCATTTTCTGAGGCTTTGTCACCGGGCCCAGTGAGTCAGGGTTAATGCTGCCTATTCCACTCTGCCTACATCGCTGTTTGAACTTGTCAAAATCATTGTGCGATTTCACCATCAGCTCAGTCTAGGGGGGGACTGGATCAGTAGTCACTGTGGCCAGCGCTAAAGCACAAGAGTGAAAACACAGGATGAAAACCATTTCTGGATAAACGAGATGGACGGGAGATAAGGAAAGATGGATTGGAGCAGCACAGCTCAGCGACAGTTTGAGCAAATGATCTGTTGGGAAAGTGTTGCGCGCCAATGGCAAATCTCAGCTAAGGAGGCTCGGCTGTCTAAACCTGCTGTAAATGTTGTATTTTGATATCTTGTTGAGAATTAGGTGATTGAAAATACGTGAACTTTTGTTAGGCCACCATGCAGTTTAACTTCTAATGCACGCCATCGTGTGCCAGAAATGTCTTTTGTCCAAATTGTAGACTTCGCCATTGAGTCATGCTTTACTTCTCCTTCACTACTGCTCAATGGTGGTAAGACTAGACTTGTTAAAAAAAGAGGGGGATGGTCAGTCACAAACCACTCAGCATCCATCAATGATGGTCCCGAGACAATTGGTTTACTTTCCATCCTGGTGGTTTATCAATAAAGTAATTAACTAAATAGAAAGACCAGTGCCTTTTAAAAAGCCTCTTTACTTGTCAGATAATTAAATCAGCCAATGGAGAATCTGTTCCTGATCAGATATGTGAATAATTGATGAGCCAATGGAATCTTTGCAGAGTGATTAATAATTGATTAACATCAATGTGTGTGTTTTAATTTGTCCATCAGTCATTGATCCACCCATGAAGCCAGCGTGCTCAGTCGCTGGGTTAAAGTGTTTTCATTGTACATTTCTGCAAACCACAGATATGTTAAATTTGAATGTTTCGTATGTATCAGTCAACTTGTCTACAATATGCATCATACAGCCCATCGTCATTCGAAAAATAACCACGTATTCAGCTATATACAACTGTACAAGCCACTTAGTGTGACCCATTTGGCTTTCTTGTTAGGCAGCGACCTCTAATGGCCATGCCAATTATGATGGGGTCAAAGAAGGAAGTCAGATGAGGGAGTATAGTAGCTCTATAAAGAGGGACAAAATCTGCACTGGGAGGAAGATCGGTTGGATGGTTGGGTAAAGCAAAAACGGGACTTAAATCCAAGACAAGACATTTGATATTGTCACGTTGGTGTTGTTCTAGATCACCCTAATGAATGTTGTTCCGTGATGGTCTTTTCAACTTAACTTAATGGAAATTGCAACGAAATTGCATCTTAAGCCAGCAGTTGCGGTTGAGTAGTTGACGTGTGGGACTATCAATCAGGAGACGGGGGATAGTCTGTCTTGGAAAAATATTGTCTTTTCAGTTTTCTGTTGCTGTTTTAGTTAGATCAAAAATACTTAGGTTAGGTTAAGGACAACAATATTAGGCTAGAGTAGAACCTTTCCCAATATTATCATGTTTGAAAGGACTGATTCTCCCATGCGTGTATTTTTACGTTCTTTATCCCCTGAGTTGCTAAGAGATGACATTACAAAAAGGTGATTGGTCAGTTTCAGTGATGGTCCCAGAACAACATTACTTAACAACACTGACACAGCGATATCAGATGGTTTAGGTATAAGGATGAGTTTTCTTATGACTTGTGATTACATGTCTATGAGTTGACTTCCTTAGCAGTAGGAGGAAGGGATGATGATTGCATGACAGGTAGACGAGACCAATTTTCCAGCCATGGCCGTGGAAACAAAAACAGGTATTTTAAGCTAAAACATGATCTTTTCCTAATTCTTACCAAGTGGTTTTTTTGGTACCTAAAACTAACCTGACTTTAAGCAATCTAAAGTTTCAACATATCAGTGGTTTGGAAAAATGTATGGTGCCAACATTTATTCTGGCGATTGGGTTATGTAGCCATAACTGGGGGAAGTGTGCAGCAACCATGACTTTGAATGCTCATCTGACTTTGATTGCTAGAAACTTTCCCTCAGTTGTGTGCAGAGTTATTAAAGCCAAGTCTTGTGTCCTTCACTACCCAGTCTGAGTAATAGCAGGGTAATGCAGTAAGTCAAACAGTCTTGTTCTAATTAGGTGTGGTTGTGTGCGGTGCTCCAGTGCCTGTCGACTGCTCGCAGACATGACCATAAACACGTTGGGTCTCTGCGCCCTGCGGATTCGCAGAAAAGTCCTCAGGCCGGGGATGGATCCAATCGGGTTTTTTCCTCTTGTGTTTTCTTTCTGAGAGGAAGGAAAGAGAACACAACAATCACAAGGGAATGTTGGTGCAAAAACAAAAAAGAAAGACAGTAAACAGTCTTCGTCTTTCATTGCAAGTCAACTTCATGGATCGTTAGTGTGATAGCTTCCTCTTTATTTGTAGTTTTCAAAGATGCAGAAGAAACAGTTGTTGCAAAAGGCTTGAGGAGAAAAACTTTAATTTCTCCTCTCTGTAGGTTATATAATAGATGCACAGTGCATGTAAGAAATTACAGTGATTTTTTTTGCAACTGGTGCTCAGTTATGACCACTGACTGGTGTCCCTGCACAATCTGTACTGACTCGTGTGGTTTTGGTTTTCATGTGGGCTGCAAAATGGCAAAATGACTAAATGACGCACAGGACTGACGCTTTGAACTGACACCATGACAAACTGCCCTCAGCCAATGTTTGGTTTACAACCATAAAACCTTTGATACGTCCTCGTACTTAAGTGCTTGCAGGATGCGTAAAGTCATACAAAATAAAGACATCTTTAATGTAAGGCAAACAGTATTTACAGCCATTAGGGTGACACGTGATAAAATGAAAAGAAGTGTTAATCAAGAAGAAATATGTCCCTCTGTCATTTTCTAATTACCCACCAAAAGCCTTGCAGTTCTTTTGTTATTTAAAAAAAACAGAAATCATTTCAAATGAGACCATGAATGATTCACAGAAGACAAACATATACACCCACTCACATGCATGCAAGAACAAACATATAGCAAACCAGCACAAACAATTCAGAGTTCAAGTCAGAACTGGATTTAAGATCTTCTTCATTTAAAAAACAGAACAAAAAAACAAAACATAAAATTGACTAAACAAGTTTTATCTATTTGCTTATTCTTTCTTCCTCTTCTTCTTCTTCTTCTTTTCATCATTTCATTCATCAGCAGATGTACTTGACTATTTGATCCCAGTCCCGGGGTTCTTTTATTTTGGAAACAGCACATAAGCTAATATTGAATGCAGGGATATAATATTAGTGCGTCAAATTAAGTGAGTAATAATGAGTTCCTAGATCAACTGATTGGTTTCCTAATTAGTCATTCCAAATAAGCTCGACTAATGCGGAGCCCCTTCAGAAATTTACTTCTCAAATGGGCCGATTGCTTTTCGGTAGTATGTACAATGAATTATAAAATGCTAAATAGTGAAATAGTAATATCGCACTTTATTTCAAGTAGTCGACTGTTGTTTAAACTCGCACATGCTCAGGTCTAAAACTGTGTGCCAGGAGTTGCTGCATATAGAACTATCCACATCTGCAGGGCAAAGTCTCTCGCTTGCAGTTTTTACACAAGAACCCGAAATCCAAACTACTTCACACTTGACACTGTGCTTCCTTGGGCCCCTTGCAATACACCCGTTGTTGGAAAAATCCCAAAACAGACGGGATCATTAGTCTTTAGTTAGATAACAGCACCAACAATCACTCACTTCTTTCTTTTTATGTACATATGAGGCCCCTGTAGTAAACTGATGCTGCTCATTAGTTAGCAG
>OMLP01017026.1:0-24429 GCA_900302685.1 Spondyliosoma cantharus
TAATAGTCCAATAATAATGTGGCTTCCACCACATCACTTATCAATAAAACATTGGCTACAATCTTTCCTTGATGTGATCTACCTGGAGTGGTCATCAGCTAGAATTAATAATGCTAACACAAAAACATTGGACATGTGGAGAAAGGCTACTGAGGATGTCAAAGAGTTATTGTCCTGACTTTGGCCTATGGTACCCTGTATGTAACCCTGATCCTTATTTTATTTTATTTTATTTTTGTACAACTGATTGTAATCCTCCTGATGTCTAACTGTGTTCCATTATGGGAGGGGAGGGGGGTAGGTGTTTGTGTGTATGAGTATGAATGTAAATGCTGTAATGTGTATGTTCAGGACTAAGTGTTTATGTGAGTGTGAGCTACTGTGTTTTCTCATCACTTTGTTGTATACAATGATGTATGAAACTGAAACTTTTTGAAAAAAAACAGTTGATTACAAAAAAAAAAAAGAGTAATATAATATTTAACATTAGCCTCAACGACTGGCATGTTTATCGTTATCTGACAGCACTGTCAGCTGCTCCGGGACGCCTCTCTCAATGGCTATTGTGGTCTGTCTTTGTACAGATGGAATCAACCAGATTTTCAATCATATCAACCACGTTTGATATTTATCGGGGCATTCCAATTGAGTCTGCAAGCAGTTTGGAGGGTTTAAGATAGAATCTGTACACCACTCATATACCCAGATGATCTGGGCTGAATTTCAGTGCAAACCAAGCTCCAAAGCCAGATTTCATCGCTATATGTTGGGAGGGGTAAATCTGGATTAAAGCAGACCAAAACTCCTGTAGTGTGATTCCCACCTTAGTATTTCAAAAGCCTAGTTATGTGGTCTTATTTACTTCATCTTGTGATAAGTTAGGCAAAAGAACAACGTTATTGATTAAAAAATAAACATTTTGATGGTCCCTGCTGGTGGAGGTGAAACTTGTTGGTTTTAAAATCATAGAAGGTGAAGCACATTTTTAGAACCATACCATAAATGGGATATGACATTTGCTTGTTTCAGCTTACCTGTTACAAGAAGTACTAATGAGTCAGTGAAAGTTAATGTATAGTATCTTCTGTGGGTCAAGAAGGAGCACTTCAAAATTTTAAATAACTACCCTGATGTTGTCATAAACTGTGCTAACTTTAGAAAACTGGAATGCGAAATCTTCCCTTTAATGTGACCAATTCCCAAATTAGTCTGGAACCTCTTGTTTCATGTTTGATTGCCAAGGGACAGTATAAATGGGTACAGATTGTAATGCCTCTGGATAGAAGTGAAGATTAAGGGACTGGATTTTTTATTTCTTGCCTCAAATTTGTTCAGAAACATATTTTGCACTACAGTGCATATTATGCACTGCTAAGGTGAAAGATGTGAAAGTTTACTCTCTGCTGCTGCCCTTCATACAATTGAACCCTACAACTACTACTTATGCTGGAACCCCATTGGCACACAGAACATCGCATCAAATCATAGAATGTATAAAAAGGTCAATGCATCCAACACACCCAAAATCAGATAAATGGTTGTGATTGGCTGAAGCAAATCAGGTCAGCTGGAAATCTAACTAAATGTGAGAGGGGTTAAATGCTTTTGCCAGAGCAATGACATATGAGCTTGCATATTTGTATAATTTCTTGGCTAAACTTGTACAATACCTGACCCTGTCTTGTTTCATTGAGCCGACAGTGGAATTGTACTTCTCTAACCCCCAGTTTCCACTGGGCCAGTCACGGCATATGGTTGCTGGAGCAAATTGTGGCATTCTAGATAAAGCTCGGGTTTCCACCTGCGGCACCATGGCATGTTACAGCAGTGTCCCAGAACTGGCTCTCAACTCTGCACTGTGGAGAATACATGACAAGTTTTTTTTTGATGGAAGCGGAACAGCGCAATCTGCACAGAGCAGACCGAGCCAGACAGGAAGTCAGACAGTGGAACAGTATACAAACCCGAAGTCACACCCCTTCTGGTGGACCCAATGTGACCTTATTTCTAAAAAACTTTGTCTTGTAGTGAATGGAGAGAGACAAATTGTTTTGGTTGTGTCATGAATTACACATATGATGTTTGTGAATTTAAAACATAATTTTTCAACTTGAGAAAGTAAAAAAAAAATACATTTTGTCATAAAACTAATGAAATATAAGACTGTGGAAATAGTATACGTAATTATAAAGACTACAGAGCCTTTAGTTGCAGTGATGTCATCAAACCCGCAAGTTGAGCCTTGTAGAGCTGGTCCTTTTATATTAACTTGCTTGCAGAACTAACAAACTATCCTTTAACAAAACCGCAGTTATGGACAAATTTATTGAGATTTCCACTTTATTTTCGACAAACTGCGACATTATTGCCTTGGAAAATGATCTTTTAAATGGACAAACATCCTATGTGTAGTTCATGGCACAACTCAAATGGGATCAAAAAATTATTTGTCTCTCTCCATTTACTATCATACAAAGTTTTTCCAAAATAAGGTCTCATCGGGTTCATCGGAAGGGGTATGACTTTGGCTCTCTATAGTGCATTCCAGCAATTTTCGAATTAAAACACCATGTGCCGACTCATGCTCTGCAGCACAACAAAGTCAATACACACACCTAAACCGACAAATAATGGAATAATTTAACTACATAGCCTGCTCAACCACAGTAAAAACTCAAAAAACAAGTAATAATGATGAAATAATCACAATCTGAGCAAGTAAACAACATCAAGCAGGCATAATGCTACACTTCATAAACGCTCCCTGTGGGATATGAAGTCGCTGTGGATAGAACAAAACGGCACACCAGGTAACACAGACGTGCCCAGTAGAACCAAGGAGTTAAGTACACCTAAGTGCCTGTCTCTTGTTTTTGGTTTTGTATTTAAGATATTGTTCCAAATTGACTTGTGAAATACTACAACTTGTGTTACTACATTCTAAATACGAACATATGGCCTTTATGTGCTACTAAAACAAAAAATCTAATTTGACACATGTAACCTTTTTTTGAAGACGATTTGAAAATGTAAATGACAATTGTCAGGGCATAAAACCAATGAGCTGTTGATCTTTACAAATACTGACTTGATAAACCAACAATGGTATAACAGTCATTGTCAGTGCTAAAAAATGAGAAAATTTAATCAAACCATGAATTTGGAGAATCATGACACCCCAAACAAAGACATGCAGAGGAAGAAGGTATGTAAGACATTAGTACTATAACAAATAAATGTGATGCATACTTTGTAGGTCAAGAAAAACATAGAAATACATCTTTTTCAAGTAAAAAATAAATAAATCCCCAACATTTTACCTGTGGTCATCATGGTGTGGCAATTTAAAAGAAAAATCACTGTAAGAAGTCAGTACAGAGACGTTCAGCATTCACACCTGCTTTCGTTCTGGTCTTGGAGTTATTGTTGTTCATCATCATCTTCTTGGCCTTTTTAATACGTTGGTATCTCAGTGCATCAATCCTCTCAGACCCCGAAAGGGCACTCGGCGCACCTCGACGTTTTCTGGATAAAAAGCAGAGAGAGGGGAAAACGGGTAACTCCAGGCCAAACATAAACAGTGGATTGTTTCGGCACTATGGAGCGCAACAAAACCAGAAACCCACATGGTCTCAAAACAACACTGCTCGTGTTAAGCAAGAGGTGCAGCACGTTGCCAAAGGATCAATGTGAGACACCTAAAGAGCTGGACTCTGAAATCCAGCATGTTTTTGAAGAGCAAATGATTAATTCTACTGTTACTAAAACATTGTGCATCATCTGGATTAACAACTAACAGTTATGTTGACGATAATGACCATCATGTTTCATAAAATTAGTTCATAAATACAGATGGTAAAATAATTTATGCACTTTCAAATTGAATTGCCCTTCAGGCACAACTAAGGTGTTTTGCTCAAATTGATCCAAACAATCTTCCAAAGAAAAGAAAAGTATTACACAATTCCTGAAACTATCTATTTACCTCATGATGTAAATTAGAACAGTGAGTAAAGTTTTTGAAAGGATACAACATTTAAATAGACTTGCACTGTTGGTTTCAGAGGACAATTCCTCAAAAATGAATACATTTTAAACAAAATGTTAGCAAGACTTGTCAATTAATGACATGTTTGCAGATTGTATATTTTTTTTCTTCAAATAATCTATCACACTCTGAAAATAACAGATGCAAATGTTTCCTTCAAGTGGAGCGTGTATTACTCAGCTGCTCATGATAGCATCTACAGACCTCCCTCCCATTCATGGAGGCACTTATGAGTTGGCAGCCCACATATTTCTGCCACAAACACACACTTGGTTCTCTCAAGGCACAGAAAACAATTAGCATTACAGAGAGGCCATCTTCCCACCGTGGCTGCAGAGAGAAACCGATGTTTGTTAGTAGAGGGATAGAATCACAGCTGAGCAACAAAGCATCATCAATATGTATTCATAGACATGGATACTGTCTACAATGGGCTTCACCATGCTGACAGGGGGAGAGATGGCGGGAGGGGAAAATGACTACTCGGGAACAGTCACATAATGAAAAATAAGCCAAAGAAAAGCGAAGCACTAGGACAACAAATGTAACAAGAATTTACCAATATAATTGTTTCTTTTTTGAAACGGAGGAGCAATATTTAGCGATGGCATGCATGGCAGTTTGCACATGGAACACGACTTTAAAGGGGAATACATTCAAAAGCACTTCATTGGGCAGTTCACTCAAACATTGGGGTCCTCAAGCCCCCTGTGTGTCCCCCTTCTGCAAGCCCTTGGTGAAATATTTGTTCCTTGGGATAACAAGAAGTGCATAAGCTGTTTTGGCAGGACACTTGCTTCACATGGTAGTGAGAACTGTTCTGCAGTCCAAACTTACAAGTGTAATTGTATACTTAAAGTTGATGGCTTTATTCATGCTCTATACAGATGCTTTACACGGGGGATTAAGGCCATGTGTCCACCAGGAATCTGCCCTCTGTTATTTGGGCTACAGAGATGCTTCCAGCTAGTGCTGGTAATGGCTCCTGCTACTGCTTTGATGCTGTTTGCTGCTGAAACTGATGCATTTCTGATAAAAGCCGGACTATTTTTCAACTTCTTTAAAGTGCTGAGAACTTCACACATGCCAAGCTTTCATCACAGCGAGAAACATGCAAGAGCATTTCTGCTTTATTGTTGATGCAAAAAAAGAGCTGTGAATGATGGCTCCCAGTGGACACACAGCTTAATGTGACGTTGTAACGCCAATCTTACAAAATATTATTTGGAGATTGGGGTCCAAAATATTTTCAATTGGTGTCATACAATACAAGCATCTGTAAAATTTAAATGGCAGAATGTGTCACGCTTGAGGAGAATGCTAAGAAAGTTTTTAGAGAGTAATTATCTAAAAAAGAAACAGTCCACATAGACTATCCTTTACATAGTACGCCATACCTTGTAATAATCTATATAGCACAGAAAGACATCATACCATGTCATGATTTATGTAATAGAAAATCAACATTACCTGGATGTGTATCCAGTTCTAAGACCACATGTGTGCAATCTAATGGACTTTGCTATTGGTTACTTTTTATAAAGGTACAATGCCCTTCATTATTACAATTATTATTTGCTGGTCAAATGAGGCTGGTCCTACTGTACAAGGCACATCAGACCAAGAGGGAGGAGGAGGCCAGGATTTCCTGGAGAAGTAGTAGGATGTCAGTTAAACATCTTCCTGGATGTCGGGTCCAAATAGTGAGTTGTAGGAATGGTTTGTTGAGGACCAATCACCACTCACGCTCCTTAAGCATCAAATGGCTCACCTCAAGGTGCCAGTGTCTGACCTACAGTATGTAGTGCACATGTTTCTCTCCCAGTTGATGGCAAAGACCACAGACATAATGAGAAAGGCTGCCACCTTAGTGTGGTGCCAGTTGTAATCCTTGACAATCTCCTTAGCAACCAGTTCTGTCTTGAAGTGGGTGAGACAGGTGTGTTAGCCTGCCAAAATGGCTAGGCTAGAGCTGCACCCTGAGCAGCATAAGCAAATAAGAACTTAGACAGGATTGAGCAGCAATTGATTCCATCCTGCTGAAGATTTCAGAGTGGGAGAGATGGTTTACCACTGGGCTAAAGGGAGAAAGAGGAAAGGCACACATTGACTGTATTCCTAGCATGTGCAATTCCTCTTTTTCATTGCTGGGCCATGGTGATGTATTTGTTAGCAAATACCATTGACAGGACCTAGGCAGTTCTCAGTGCATTCCAGTTTTTGTTGGCTTGTACAAAAGAGCATCAAATGGGGACATCTTATATACTTCTATATGGCATGTGGCTTTGCGGTAAAGCTCATGGTATAGTCATTCACTAGCATTTCAACTAGATGTCACTGAACTGGTGGGGTGGGAGAAGATAGACTTAATTTTTGATGTACTTGATGCTGTCTCCGGATTGTAAGGAAAAGTGTGCCAAGAGGGAGATCATTGCACCTCTTCTTGCCAGTCATTGAGACGAAATGTAGTTCCAGAGACAACTTGTGTACAGGGACTATTACAAAAGGGGTTTTGAGTATCAGTACTAGCAGTGTTTGTCTGGATAAGCGGAAGATAATGGATGGATGGAAGGATGGATGTTGTTTGTCTGTGGACAGATTTTGTCAGTGCAATAGTGTCACAACTGTGCAAGATGCAGTTACAAAACTCTATAGGTGTATTGTTGAGATCAAAATGAAGGACCTAGGTTAAGAGCCGTTGTGGTTGGACCCATGACTACTGAGTAATCATGTAATAACGTAGTAATGACTATTGACGACTCATGGTACAGAACGGCAACATGTTGACGAATGTCATGCCTGGTGTGACCCAATCACAAGATGATCTCTAGCTTTTCACTTTATGAAGTACAAAAGTTCAAACAGGCATCAGTAGAACATGGCATGACATGCCATAACATGACATGAGGTGTTCTTCTGGAAACACTTGTTGACTTCTTGCTCCTTAACAGAATTTTTTTTTTTGGAGTTTCAGAGGATACTACAATTTATTACACATTGAGCACACACACTTTATGTGCTTATAGCTCACACGCCATCTACAGAGGCCTTCAGTGTCACACAATAGCATAAACAAAGCTTTAGTTGATGTACAGTGGCCATTTTGAGCCAACACAAGAGTGGAGCAGAGGGAGCAGGTATTATCCATGATGATATGTTGAAATGGTGTTGGATTGTTACATTTGTGTTTATTGAAGAGTTCTTTACAATGATTCATAGCAAACTAAGGGAGAAAAACAACAATTTTCTCGCTCAATAATGGCATACAACTACCTAACTGGATGTGAAGTGTATTGATCTGTCTCAGGGTACCGAGGCAGATCCTCGTTGGGATAAATCAATAGAGAAATCAGACTGTGGCTTAGCTCACATGAAATACAATCAACCTCCAGTATAATGTCAAAAATGTTTAAAAATATTACACATTTTCTTGGGACTTGCTCCTGCATTTGACTTTTGGCCATGACACACAATTGAAGTTTGGTCTTTCTCTAGATGAAAGGTACGTCGAAACATGTCTGAAACTTGGAATATTCACATAAAGTGTAGTCCAGTTTGGCCATGTACAGATGTGTTATTTGTTTTTTGCACCAAATACTATCTTCTTATGTATTACATTCCGTTCGGTGACCTTTGCTGAACTAATTTTTTGAGAAATTAACCAAATAATCAATAAGTGCTTGAAGAAATATATTAAAGCCTATTAAGATACCTATTGTCTATCGATACAAATTTTCATGTGAATGTGGTCAGTTAGCAAACCACTCAAGCATGAAATAATGTTGGTGATACATCTCTGACCTAATCTATTTCTAAAACAGATGGCATATGCATATCAGTCTGAATGCATAATGTACTGAAGACTGCAGAACTTAAAATGCATAGCTACTTTGAGAAAAAGAAAAAGAAAGAACATAAATAAACTACACGTGTTGACTGAAGGAAGGAACAAATCAAACAAAGACTCAAAGTCTTGTATTCCCCTTTAAAGGACGAGGTGATCAAAAAAGTCCCACCTGCTAACCCCCCCCTTTCAGACATGGATCCAACCCTTACCTATTGCGGTGTAGAGGACCTGGTCACAACAACGCTGCCCAGATAGCTGAGATCAATCAAAAACAAAGCAGGTAAGACTCCAGGAGCCATCAAGAACCACCATACTGCCCCTAATTCATAATGATGGAGACATTGCAGTACATGAGAAGCGGACAGGCCCTGTGACACACTTTGCCCAACAACCTCTCCTTGGTAGCCAGACCTGGGAGTGTCCTGGGGGGCAATTAAGGGGGTTGGGGAGAGGAGGATTACAGAAAAGGAAGGGGGAGTAGGATAGGAAAAAATCTGAGAGGTTGGAAGGAAAAGGAGAATTGGTCATGCAGTTAGGTTACTAAGGCCGAGGATGAGCCGCAGGGCCTGCCAAGATGAACTCTTCTTAAAGCATCCCTCCGCATGATAAAGGCATCTTCAGAGGCTTGGAGCTAGACAAATCAATGGGTGTTTGTTTTGTCTGGGGAATCAATTTGATGAATATTATGGGATTCCTCCTGTTAGGTGAAAGCAGGGTAACGCATGATATTGATGGGAAAACAGGGATTCAGTGGTGATGTCTGCAAATTCCCAGGCTTTTAGGGGCTTGTGCCAAATAAATTTTACAGTGCACCGGCAATAGCATTTTTGTCAGAATTGACTGTAGCCCCAAAAGGTCTGAAATGTAATCTGTGAAGCAAGTGCATATTCTTGTAAACTCAACAAATAATCTCTTTCATAATTAATACTTTTTGGTCCTTTCACTGCATTATGAAATGTATTTGTCAATTTGATCATTTTGGAACAATGCTTCACAGATTTAATGGGTGAATACCTCTAACTTGACATAAAAAGCAGCCTTGACCAAATTGACTAAACTTAAAAGTTTCTCATCAAGCTCATCAAATGAATCATCACAATGGCTTTCCTTCAACCATATAATTGTAATTTCTTACATAAAAGTGTTAACAAATGACAAAAAAGCATAAACTAAACTACATAACTAATTTGCCACAGAGATGATTTAAAAATTGATGATGGATATCAGACAGCACTTTAGTAACCAAAATGTCAGAGCAACTTCACACATTGAAAGCATTATGGGTTGGGGCAGATGACTCGAACGGTATCCCTCTCTGCATGCCTAATGCACCTACCCTGAAGCTGACAACTGGGGTGGAGAGGGCTCAGATGGAAGGATCTCCTCCTCAGTCCTCCTCTGAGATGGCATCTGCCCAAATATGTTGCTGCTTTCCATGGGGGGTGACGGGGACTGGGAAGCTGGGTAGCTGGTTGCAGAGGTGGCAAAGGTCATGTGGGAACGGTAGCTGGGACTTGCTCTCCTGCTTCCCTGGACTTGGGCAGGTGAGGAGGAGGGGGAAGATCTCCTTGAGAAGCTGGCTGTGGAAGGAGGGAGGAGGGTAATCTCAGACATCTCTGGGCGTATGGGAGGTTGAGCAAAGCTGGGACGTGGCCTGGGACGTACTACAATCTCTGGGGAGCCCTCATGAGAACTAAGGGGACTTTGGGTGAGGGGTGAGAGTCGAGAGGGCTGGAGAACCACCTGATGCATGCCGGAATCCATCCTACGAGCCTGTCTGGGACTGAAACGAGGGGTGGTTTCAAACCATCGTGTGTCCAGGCTACTGAATGTGCTAGGGACAATATGGGCCATTGGATCGGTGTAAGGCAAAACTGGCACACCCATACCGTGGCTTGTGTGTCTTAGTTGCCCTATATGTGCCTCTTGCATAGCTAAATGCTTGGCTGGGGAGCCATGAGGCTTGGCCTTGCTGGGAGACTTGCTTGAGTGGCTCTTTGGGGCCTCCAGTGGCAGGACAGCTGGATAAGTAGGCATTGGAAGGGAGGAAGGCTGGAAAGCACTCAGGGGAAGTACATGAGGTGGAGGAGGATAGGGGGAGTCGTGGCGGAGATGCAAAGGGTGATGTGGTGGAAAAATGAATTGGGGCCCTTCCAGACTTGCAAAGGTAAAATCCAGTCCCTGCCAGATCTCTGGTGAACGAGAGGAAGATGTGAGTGTCAGAGGAAGTGGAAAACCAGAGACGGCATATTGTGGGAAATCACCCTCCCCCATTTCTTCAGGAATCATGGGGTGACCAAAAGGACCTTCAGCAAGGTATGGAGGGGAGGACATGACAGAGCTGAGTGGGCTAGTATCAGGCATGTAAAAAGGAGGTGGGGGATCATGATCCCCAGGGGGGCCTAGATAGCCATAGAAGGCCCTGTGATGGAGAGAGCCTCGGATCTGCCCTGTGGCCTGGAGCCGACTACTCTCCATGATGGTCATACCTTCGAAGGGCCTCTGGAAACGAGGGCTGTAGGCTGGAGGTTGCAGGTAGGATTCCTGACTGGAGATGGGGGAAATCTGGTGAGGCCGAAGGGGGGCCATAACTGGTGGCAGAGGCCTGGGATCATCATTCTCTTCGTCTGACTGCCGGAATTCAGGATAGAGGTCTGATTCTTCCACAAAGGGGAAGCCCTCAATTCGCCGGGGCTTGATGCACATTTCTGCATCAGTGGGATCGACGACAAAGCGTCCATCTGGGCCTCGGCTGATGAGTTCAATGGGTGTTGTTGCTTCAGCTTCATGCTTGGAGATAGTGTACTTCTTGCTTGTTATTGCTCTTTTGGTCTTCATGTATAAAGACAATTCCTCCTTCTTCCCTGGACTTGGGGGTGGTTTCTTCCCACGCTGGTCATGACTATCTTCAGATGATTCTGATGGGGATGCCTTTGAACGAATGCTCTCTGGGCTCACCTTTCCAGAAGATGACCTACAGAAAGGAGTACAGAGGGAGTGAATAGTTTAAAATATATTCAATTCAAAATCCAGTAGTCTGTGCAAAGCAAAGTGTTGCTGGTGGTCCTGAAGACGAATCCAGCTAAAACAACATTATACAAAATGACAACACACCTACCACAAGGAGATGAGTAATAAAAGCAAATCGGTAATAAACAACATCAATGGCAGCTGCATTCTTCTTTATACAGGATTAAGACTGCTACTTTAAAACACCCTTTTACTCATTATTGGAAAAAAAAGGTATATGTGTATTTTCTGTTACACCACTGAAAAAAGTGAGGGTTAAAAGTGTAGATGCAGAGGTTTTGTGAACAAGAGTTTTTTTCTGATGTTTTGTTTGTCAAAGTCAGGAAGGTGAACACAAGGAGGGGATATCACACAGAGCAAATTATACAATAAAAGGACCTGTGTGAACCTCTAATATAATAGTAATTCCATGCATAATTCCATTAGAAAGAAATAATATGACAACAACAAACTGGTGTGTTAGTACCCACAGAGGGCCTATCACCCTTGCTGTCTGAATTGAAAAGTACAAGGTAAGGACGACATTTTCAATTTTGTCTTTGTACTCCAACAGATTTGATTTAAAATTGAATTAGACTGTTATTATATAGAACAACAAGCCTATGGAAACTTGGCTTCAAATTGTTACTCAAAACAATGTCTCACTAAATTACATTACATTTAATTACATTACATTACAAATCTATTATTCATGAACATTAACAAGATTACAATAAATCTAACCATAATGTTTTATTGAAAGGCCCTGGCCTCGACACATGTTGGTTAATGTCTGGGCTGTTTGAGCATCTGTGGCCCCGGTTTCTGTGGTGTGTCCTGCACCCTTGGCACAACTTTCAGTTGGACAACTTTTTGTCCAATTTGCTCACTGGTGATAGAAATCACTCTGATTGGCTGTTCAACCAAGTGAAGCATTGCATGAAAAGAGTAGTAGCTGATCATGTAGTATCCGTGATTTAACCCATTTAGTGCAGTTTATTTTTATTTTTCTCATTCGCCTCTATGCCAGTGCCATTTGCAACTTTTTACTGAGTCTTTCATTTTCCATTTTTGAGTGAGGATTACAGATTACAAATCCTGATTGGTGCCCAGAAGCAGGTGACAATTAAATTTTTCTAACAGATGGCCATCTTGTAGGACCCCTTCACTCACAGTCAGGAAGTGGTTGAGAAAATGGATTATCAGAGCCTTTAAGGGTGTTCCCATTTCTACTGGTTGAATAGTGTAGGATTCATAGCACTTTTTAGACATGGTTCCCCTAAAATTGTGACAATTCAAAATAATGAAAGGGATACATATCAATTTAAATGCCTTCAATCTTAAATTGAAAGTGAGCAATACTCAATCTTGTTCTTCAACAATGCATCTAAAGTGTGTATTTCTGTGTATGGCACACATTTAATTGCTGTGTTAGAAAAGTTAGAATTACATCCTTTGCAATCTCTTTTAGTGCCATGTCCACTATATAATGCTTAAGGTGAATATGTTGAGATGCTTAGGATGAAAATGGACTGCAAAGGATGTACATTTGGGAGGCATGCTAGGAAGAAACAGCTTCCTGGATCACTTAAGGCCAAAAATCAAATATCCATGACAGCATACTGATTGTATAAGTCACAACCAGGTCAAAGGCAGGTCTGAACAAAAGTTAGTTAAGATGGCCCAATTGGGAAAACTGCCTTTTTGTGTAACCAGCTTGTTTGCAACCAGCACCAATATCAAAAGACTTCGTAGTATCCAAGACAAATTCAGGCGATGACGGAGGGTTATATAAATTGTATTTGGGAACCTGACCAATACCAAACACACTTTAAAGTACATGATATGAAATTTTGTTTTCTTCTTTAGTGAAATATTTTCATCAATGACTATAACATGTCTTCGTACAGGAAGGCGGAAAGGAAAAACATCTATTTGTTTTAAAGCCACAATAACTTTATTTTCTTAAGAATGAAAGCTTGTGCTCATAATGACCATGCTACAAATAGTATTTTAAAGGCAACTGCCAATGAAAAGCCCTGTTACACACAATATATATTTCATGTTTGTTCCCATGGTGAAATACCTTCTCAGATATGGTTTCTGTTAAAAGTCACATCTGCGTTATTAAGATACAGAGACAAATAATAGTGAAATCCTATATGTTGTAGCTTGCTGTCATAACCTGCAGTGACAATATACATGCAATATAACTGAAGCACATACTGTACATCACAACAACTATGCTTGTCTGAAAAGGTGCTTCCTTTTCTGTGTTAACATACAATGTGACAATCATCATATCATTTAATTATTAATTGTGTCATCTTTTGATGATTTTATGAATATTCCTTTAACTCTGATTACTCTGATTATAATTGGTTACAATACTATCTTAATCGTCAATTTCAAGAATAGTTTTGAGACAACCATGGGCTTGTTTTAAAGCTTTCTGATTACTTTTATTCATAATACCATGTCAAATATGTTGTTGTCTGGTGATGCTATCATGTCACTGTTTCTCTCAAGAAAAAGAGTGACTATGACCAACATGAATTTTGGTCAAAAGGATTAAATGCAGGCTGTATAAAATCTGATTTTTTTTTTCATTGTTACTAAACATTACAGTGGGAAATACTGCTGATGCTCTTTAAACTGGGTGTATCATCAAAAAAAGAAAATTGAGTGCAAAACAGCAATTACTATATCATAATCTGATGCAGATTCAGTGATTACTGATGCTATAAAAAATAGAGACCTCTCAATTTAACGATGATCAATATGAAATTATATGTATATAATACTGAGTATGTTTTTTTATACCCTTACACATGTCACACACTGTCATGATAAGCAGTTGGCACTGATGCTTTACAAGCTAAAAATATAGATGTACAAACACTTGGCTTCCATTAAACCTAACAAGGTAGATTGACAGGAGGAGTGAAGAAAATATGACTGCAACAGGGATAACAATGGACTATTGGTGAAGTCTATCAATTCGGAAATGTAAAACAGAAAGTGCATGATGTCACTTGGAGATGAACAGTGGTTTAAAAGAGTGAGCAAAGACGCTGAGTCACATACCGGTCAACCCACAGAAATACTTACAAAGCATAAATAGAGTGCTGTGCACAATGCAGAAACTGGAATTATGTAAAAGAAATTGTTCAACATTTGGGAAATAAGCTTATTTGCTTTATTGGTGAGAATTATGGGAGGATTGATACCACTGTCATACTGTAAACATAAAAAAGTTGTAGCCAACAGCCAGGTAGTATCAAGCCTGGAAACAAAGCAAAAGAGCTAGCCTAGCCGAGCTGTATCTGTACCAACAACTCTTAACTTGAGTAATTAACACATGTTGGTTTAATAAATACAAACATTTAAGTGTAATGACAACAATTCACCATTTTAGGCTGACTTTAAGAGAGATGTTACCTTTTAAATATAGCTAGGTTTGTACTTCCCTTATTTCCAGTATTTTGTGCTATATGTTAAGTTCAGCTCATCGGTTGCTAACTGTAGCTTCAATCTTCTCATCTTACTCTCTGCCAAGAAGTACATTTCCCAAAAATGTCAAAATATTCCTTTAACAAATACATTAAAGTACTGTGACTGACCACACATCACAAGATTTCATTGCACTGGACAGAGGTCCCATGACCTTTAAATATTCATTTCAGCAAAATCACCTATAGGCCATAAATGCTTTGCTTTCATTTTGTCATCTGCTTTAGACTTGATGTGTCACTTAACGACACACCATTATCATACCTTGAATGGTTGTTATACTGTATGCAGTTGAGTAAGAGGATCTCAGTCAGCCTTTAAGTTAAATGAGAACATCCATACCACACTTACAGCATATATGGAGCTAGAATCATGGGATCGTTAGCTTAGCAATGAGACTGGAAACAGGAGGAACTCAAAGGCTGAAAGCTCACTAATTAACATGTAATGTTAATTTGTGGTTGTATGGGAGATTATGTGCCAGGTAACCAGTCCAAAGTCAGGCAACCCGTTTCCTCTGGCTTCCGGTCTTCAGCTTGAGCTAAGCTTACTATCCCCTGGCCCTCGCTTCATATTTGAGTGGTATGAGCGATGTATGGATTCCAATTTTGTAGAGAATCTACACCAATTTTACACATTAAAGACAGGTCATGGGGAGTACAACTGCATATGTGAAGAAGTAGTATGAAGCCTTTTGTTGCCCAGAGGATGTTGCATGTGATCTGATTAATTGTCTCCAGCGATGTCACTCAGTGGCAATGAAGTTGCATTATGGGTAATGCAGGTTTTAAAAAGCAGTCCAGTGGTCTAACAGTGCACTCCAATAACAGTGTTGGACTCACTACAGACTTTTTAAAAAACAAATTATCAAGATTTTTGATTTTTCTTTTATGCCATGCAGTCTTCCTTTTCAAAACCTGGTGCCTACATTACCCACAATGCAACTTTGCTACTGAGTGACATCACTGAGGTGAATATCAGATTTCATGTGGCTTCCTCTGGAGCCACAAGAGAAGTGTTAGGCTGAGAGAAATGAGCAGACCCTACGTAGCCTACCCTGTGTCTTTCAATCTTGACCCACATGGCACAAGGGATTACCCATTTAAAAAAAAATCCCTGATAGTCAGGTCTAAAGTCAGACTTTTTCAGCATCTTCTTACAATGAAGATCCTTCATCATTCATCAAAGGAAGTTCACGACCAGTATTGTTGTTGTCTTGTGAGGACATCTGGCCAGAAGCATGCAGCCAGGTCGGGAGTCTGAGGGGCTGGGGTTGAATAAAGTGCAAAGGGGTGTATACAGTGTGCAAGAACAGGTGGACAATGGCTGGCACACTCACTGAGGACTGGGAGGTTGTGGCCTGTACCTGCTTGCGTCCAGCCCCTCCCAGTAGGGCTCGACGCTGGGAATGAGGCTAATTGGATTCCTGTAGATATGGGGAGATCAGACAGTAAGAAGTGGGGAGAATATGGGGGGAAACAGGAAGCCTGTCAATGATAGGTATGTTTCAAAAAGCAAGAGAAAATGAGAGAAAATAGCTTGATATTATTATTAAATAAGTTGGAAAAGAAAGAAATGTGAAGAAGTATTAGTATAAGTCAGAGAGGAAATCTGAAAGAAATAATGTTAGAGAAAATGTTTGAGGACAAGTAAAGCTGTTGTAGAGCAACAAGATGAGATAAAGGCAAGAAAGAGGAAGAAAACGTGGATAAAATACAGCATCAACGCTTTATATTAAGATCCTTGTAAAAGGTGCTGGATAGTTAATAATGCCCTTGTTATAAGATAAGAAATGATACAACTTTATTGTCAGTTTACACTGAAATTTATTTTGCATCATCATGCAGTTATGCTCAAGAAGTTTACACAGAGGTTAGACATACAGTTACACATATGGTGCACATTCATAAACGCAGATCCAGCAGTCATGACCATGAAACATATCACAAAATACTCTCAAATCTAGAGTCGTAGAACTCAATTGTCTTTTTTACTCAGTCTTGTCTCGGTCTCAGACAAAAGCCCTATTCGCACGGGACTAGTATTACCTGGGGACCTCATGTGACTTGAAAATTACCCTACCACGTCTGTGTTTGTGTGGCGCATTCGCACGGGATAAGCGACATCTGTGTTTTAACTTGAATTTACTGACATTATGCCCCTGATCGATCGCACCGGAGCCCTCGTTGGAGCAGCACAATGGTTAGATATGGATATTCTTAATATAATAACTGGTTAGCCTGTTCCTTACCGCATGCTGCCATGCATGTAATCCATCTAATCATCTTTCGAGATTTCGCTCTTCTGACGAGCCTCCTGAATTTGCACCCAAAATGCTGTCAAAACTTTCATTTATAATTGCCAACGCAGTCTCCATAATTCTCGACCGGGAAAAAGTCACGGAAAACACAAAAAACCTTAAGAAAAAACAAAAAACAAGCCCAAATCACAGAGATTTGGCACAGGACTAATATTATCACATGACCTCTGTGTTTGGTGAAATATGGTAGGTAATTTGCGGTGGAATTCTTACTTTACAAATTACGGACATGGCAGATTCGCATGGGATTAAGATCACAGACGACCTCCGCAATTATTACAAATTACTAGAGGTCCCCAGGTAATACTAGTCCCGTGCAAATAGGGCTAAAGAAGACTCTGTGTATGGAATGTATTCCAGGACCAGTCAAGACCACAGCTTCATCACTGTACTGAATAACTCTTTGCATAATACTGGACTTTATGATGGTAATTATGGGAAGACAAGAGTCACCCAGGAAACCTGAGGATGTTCCTTCTGTGGGTGTTTTCACACAAATATGTATCCAAATCTGGCTTTGGTTTAGCAACATAACACACTGATGTATAAAATCATTCTTCAGCTGTTGCATTTAAATTGAGGGACCCTAAATTGCCTATTGGAGGGGAGAAGTTGTTCTTCTCCGTTTAGAGCATCCAAGGGGTCGCAAGAGATACTCTTAGCAGGTCTGAGCATGCTCTTGTTTTGGTTTACTTGAAAGAAGTGTGCCACAGGTTGCCCAATTAGCACACATTTGGAGGTGATTATATACATTTGTGATAAGGTTATTGGCTCATTAACAGTAATGAGAATATATAAGTTAATAATAGCATCATAAACATGTTTATTGTTAGACTATAAGATATTTATAAGCACTCATACTTTTGACTAGTTCATAGACACTTACAATGTTAATGAAAATCTTGTGAGTTTTTTGTAAAATGTTATAGTAACACTACAAACACATGTATTGAGTTGAACTACATTATTACACCTTTACAAAGCTGTTTGTTTATTTACAAGATTATACTTTATTGTGACTTTATTATGTGTTTATTAGCAGTTAACTATGTGCTTGTTCACAATTACCTATGCCATTTGCAGCTACCAAATCTAAAGCAAGAACAATGCCTTGTTACGGTTAATGGATGCTTTATTATTAGCTAATCATTAGCAAATCAGCCATATTGCCTTTTAACTAATGCAAGCACAAGGACCTTAATGTAAAGTGCTACCGATGTGACCATTGCACTGAGACAGTTCTCTGTTTATTGACACTATATATATTCTGTTTGTGGCAATAATTCCACATTCTCCGACCAGAAAATTGCTCTGTCGCATCATGCCTTGGAGTTGTGAAATATTAACCACTACAAGCATCCACAGCAAATCTCTATTTGGACGGTTCGGCTCGGCTCGGCTCGGCTCGGCTAATTACCAAGTAAATTACTGTTTTAAAGTTTATTTGAAGCCCCCAGGTGTAGAAATTTGATTGTAGTATTTTTATATAATTCAATTTTTATGTTTTCAGGAAAAAAAAATTATTCTAGATGAAAATTGGCACAGCTTATTTTTTTTCAGCCCATTTTTGTGCTGTGAGTTAGAGCGGTAAATGCTGTCTTCTCAGATGGCTGTTTTTTAGACTACCACTGTGAGTAACCAAAGTCAGAAATGTTCAAATTCTAAACATGGGGGCTCTAGAGAAAAGTATTTTTCTTAGGATTGTTGGTAATACTAATTGTGATGGCCGCAGCCACACAGAGTAATGTATGCCCACACCCTCAGTCATTTAATCATTCTTTATAGGTTGATTTAGCTTCAGTTAAACACATAATTTGCATCATTGGGTTTTGTAATTTATTTTGTTTAATCTTACATTGTTTGAACTAAGTGCACACATTAACACTGTATGATTTAAACATTGTGTTAATCATTATTTCTCCTTTCTGAGTTACCTGGCTGGTGGGGTGGTGACTCTCTGGGGAACAAAAGGCGTGGCCAAGGGCAAGCAGCACCTTCATACTGACATCAGCTGAACTGGACCAAACCACCTGATGTGATGTCATGGGGGGTTTGGGGTTTAGTTATTTGTGTTTTTGTATTAGTTCAGGGTGTTGCCCATTTTGTTCATCCCTTTGTGTTTAATTTAGTTTGCCTGAGCCTGTATTTAAGTCCCCTTTGTGTCTCATTGAGGAGTTCTGTTGATTCAGTTGAGCCTTATTGTATGCCAGTTTATTTGTAGTTATATTAAGTTGACCTCTTTTAGGGGCCCATATCTTGAGTTGAGTTGTAAGTTTAATTTGGCTGTTTTTTGGGTAAAATAAAAACCCATTTTTGTTTGAAATTGCTCCTGTGTTCTGTTCCTTACTGCTTGGTCCCTGACACTAATACTGATATTTCAAAATTGTCAACAAATGTCGTGAAAAGACCAAAACCTAAACATGCTGATTGGATCCTACTGAAGACATACATTAAATACAAAGACAAAAGGGACCGTAGCTTTTAACAAATGCCACTAAAACAGATTTAAATAGTGAATTTGTTTGTGGCTATTTTCAACCAAGGATTAGATGAGCTAGTGAGTATTTGGGGCAGAAATTCAGTGTATTATAATTAACTGGTTCACTGATGTGTTTTTAATCTTTATTGGATAACAATGGAGCTCTGAGGTACAAAGCATTACGATATATTAAGCTTACTGTAGATACGCATATGTTATCCATTAGTAGGATATATTTAATGTTAGGTTGATCTTTACATGGGATTTCTTGACAACAACAATATACAATGTGTAGCTTTTTTACACATATCCATAAAGTTCAACATCTTGATGAATCAGAGGAAAGTGTTATGCAGTGTGTTATTTGTACACACCAGCAGTTGATAAAACAGCATCTAGTGGTAAAGGATTGTCTCCTTTTGAAG
The DNA here is from genome assembly GCA_900302685.1 of Spondyliosoma cantharus. NCBI lineage: Eukaryota > Metazoa > Chordata > Actinopteri > Spariformes > Sparidae > Spondyliosoma > Spondyliosoma cantharus. The sequence continues at coordinate 19,642 of OMLP01017026.1, forward strand.
ACTGCTACCTATGATGATCATATATTTTCTCATACAGTCACTCTCCTCTGAGCAGATGGACATTTGGACTTGTCTACTTGAGGTGTAACATAGTGTTGGATACTTTCTATTCTGGTTAACCAGCACCAGGACTAACAACAGGACAGTCTGTGTGAACTGGTTCAGTGGCATGACTTACTAGAGACACCATTAATGTTAGTAGTTCCCTCTGTACTGTTCTGGCTATGATATGTCAAAATGCCTGCAGGGAAAAATGGCGATGACAGGACTTGAGATGTCATTTGTGATTGAAAATACAGAGAAGACGGGAATGAAAATATGTGAAACAATGGGATGGAACTTTTATCATCCACAGTCTTGGTGTCATTAAACTCATAGCATTGCCCAGTAACATTCAGTATAAGCTAGATTCACAAAAACTTAAAATTAAATAGGAGGAACTTCCTGTGTATTCCACACCAATTATGACTCTTTTTCAAGATAAACAAACATGAACTAGCCAAGCTTGTTTCAATCTTCTAGGCTCTGTTCACTCATGCACAAAGGTTTATGTGTACTGAACATGTAAAGGATATTTTACTGGTAACATTAAGACCTTCACTGTTTTGTTGTCCTGTAAGCAGTCCTTACAGTGACATAGATTGAAAAATTGGAATCATAGCTCTTGGCTCTGAGATCCTCTTGATCCTGGTGGCCAACCTTTTAGGCAAAATAGAAATTGTCCTGCGTTGACCAGTCTAAAAGCAGTGCAGTGTTGTTCTCTGTTGTTCGCTCACCGTTTTCCAAGAGCAAGAAATGAGCATTAGATGCTACTACAAAATCCATAGAAAAAAAATGCCCCTCACCGCAAATAAGTAGGTCCAGTTTGGGTTCACTATACTAAAATATAACTTTTCTATGGTCTCACACATCCATAAACTAGTCTTTAAATACACATTTCAAACTTGAGCAGCTTCCACTGGAATCAGTCACAGGTTATATTTCCATACATCATCCATTGTTAAACACACCCATTTATTTTTTCTGAACCGTTGAACCACAACAAACAACTGTTGTGACATTTCTATGCAATGTTGTGTTTGTACATTCTTCCATCTCAACTGGACACCAGTGCTCCCCCTAACACACTCTGGTATAGACACCAGCAGGCTACAATGCTAACTTTCTTGCTGATATTTAGTTTGGAGCAAGTTTTGGTCCCCTCACTCAAAAACACGGACTTCAACTGACACAAAAAAAACAAAAGAAAACAAGCATATACTCTACTTTCATTGTGTCCTTCGTTAGGTCTTTGGGCAAGACACTTCACCCACCTTGCCTCGTGTGAATGTGTATGACTGCTGTATGTTTGCGGTGGTGGTCGGAGGGGCCGTTGGCGCAAAATGGCAGCCACGTTTCCGTCCACCACAGGTATAACTATGTGTGAATGAATGATGGAACCTGGAACCCTGTTAGACCCTTTGAGTACCTAGAAAAGCGCCATACAAATCCAATCCATTATTATTATTATTACTTGAATTATCAACACAGTATCACGGCAGCCTGAAATCGTGACAAAAAAGTTAATCTATAGGATTTGTGTACAGTACATGGGCACGAATCCTATAGATTAAATGTGATGACTATTTCATTGATTTTTATTAACATATATAACTGAAATCAAAATGTTTCTCTGACCTTAACCAAAATTAATCCTATGATTAAAACTCTTTACTGTTCGAAGAGTTTAAAATATCTTATCCTTAACCTAATCACAGACTGGATACAAATTTAGATTCCCGTGTGACAGTCCTGGCATTTCATTCAGTAAATAAGCATGTTGCAGGCTTAGAATTCAACATGTTTGCCTCTATAAAGAGAAGAAACTTTCAGGATTGATATCATATCCCACAGTAAACATACAAAGTTGTCATTGAGGGAACAACAGGATAAAATGATCTATTATGGGCCCTGATTTTTTTCAGAGAGCTGTATAAATGTATTATATGATCTGTTTGTTTGTTTTATCATTAATTTTGTTATATATTTACAAGTAGCAGTTTACTTGTAGCAATAATGTTACTGAATAATATGATTAATGAATGAGAAACTGTTCTGATTTTGCTTGTCCACCATGTTACAAACATACTGTGTAAATCTCACTTTGTAGAAACTGAGTATGTGCTTTGCTTCACTGAATACAACTCTATCTGGGTAAAAGAAAATTGTCTTTGATCGTCTGATAGCTGACCAGTGAGTGATATGAATCCTAACTGGTGTGCTGTTTCATTATGGGTTGTAGAGTACTGTGCAGTGGAGCAGTATCGTGTGTCATGTAGTTACTTACGGAGTCTCCATGCTTTTTCTGCAGTGGGTTATGGAAAGTGGAGGATCTGGAAGAAGGAAGAAAGACAAAAAAAACATCACTGCAGTCAAGTAGGGGTGTAACAGTACACATATTTGTCCTAAACTGAGTCGGTATAGACGTCACGGTTCAGTGTGCGCAAACATGTCTGACTGTCATATGGAGAGAGCATATGTCAGTGGGTGAGATTATAACAGTTCTGATCCACACTCAAATCCAGTAAGTAAGTGTAATGTGTCCAAAAGCTGTTTTCCAAACACCATTAAACAACAAAAGAAGAAGAAGAAGCCATGAAAAATGAAGAAGATACTGTGATGCGCTATGGCCAGGCCCTAGAGAGTGATGCTCAGCCTTACTTCCAATCTGGCATGGTGTTCACTTGTGGTATTGCAGCAAAAAATTCCACTATGGCCCAAAAAGTATTTTCCACATGGACTGTAAAACTTTTGACAGGACATTTAGAACTACAAAAAAGGTTGATTATAACTCTTACTATTATTAATTTTTGATCCATGGAGCCTTTATATTTGTAAAACTTCTATGAAGCTAAGAAAAGTCATCCATGACATGATCACAAAGTCCATGGGCCGGGGAGGAACCTGCGGAAGAGGCCAACAGGGGAAACTACACTGGGCTTATTCAATGGGCCACATAACCAGCATGTAAACACAGAAACCAGAAACCTTTTGGTGTATGAGCATGGTGAGCAATTTTCATTGGTTTGAATGGGTGCCTTTGCATGTACTATTAATGCCACTGCTAGCATAACTGCTAATGCTCAGGAGACAGCAGAGCTTGGGAACCCACCCATTGCTTTTAAATGAGCTATGTGGGAAAGATTCCGAGGGTGAGTGGTGGATTTGTTTTACTGTCTTTTCAAGTGTAATTTTAAAACAAATAAATGAATAAATGAAATAAATGAAAATTCTGTGTACCGTTATACTTCAGTCTCTCATTTCAGAATATTGGAGTTGAATATGAGTATAGAATACACAGGCTGCTACACCTCCTTTCCTTGCATTCAGGCAGAGAGCAAACACTAAAGTTAGAGGAAATGGAAATGCATGCAAGGTCAATAGAAGGAGACGATTGAGCTCCTCTCAAATTCAGCAATTAATTTGTTTTTTGGGCAGGCTTTAGAGTCACCGCACCTCATATTTACATTCAGTATTCATCACAACTCTGATCCAACATATTTACATAAAACATTTATAAAAACTTGATTTCCAGAGATGACATTAGTGGTGGTGTTGCCGAGAGGAGGGACAAGAAAACAGTACAATGCAGAGGACACTTCAACTGAACCATAAAACAGAATGACTGACTACAGCCAGGGCTGCTGACTCAAGTGTCATTAAGTCACGTTTAGCTAATTCAAACAATTAATGGTCCTATATTTAAAATTACATTTAGACACTATTTTTTGTCTTTTTAGATTGTAAAGCAGGTCTATGTGCTACATAAATTCTGTCAACGAATCAAAGCACTCATTCCACAGAGAAATGCACATAGCCCACAACCATAAACAGACTTTAAATGAGCCGTCAGGACTTCTGGAAGACCGTGATGTCACAACTGTGTAGTCACCATCCTTGGCCACGGCCTCAGCACAGCTGTTCGCAAAAACACCAGCAGAGCTGATGCAGAAACAAAGTGGGAGGCCTTTTCAGGCCTGTGATAGCTGACCAATGAGAACAGACTGGGCTGCCGTTTGCATGCCGGGATCCTGCGCCAATTCTCCGCCTCCTCCTCTGTGTGAAAGTTTCAGATGTGGCAAGTGGTGAAATTTCGCTCCGGCGCTGATCCGCCTCTGGAGGTAGTATCAGGGCTGCATTATTGGTGAACCGAACCAGTGTGAACGGATAAGCCGGCGGCGCGGAGCGGGGGTGTGTCGAACGGACGATCAGTTAACTACACTCAGTCAACTAGATACAGAGAAATGTCCCACAAAGCAACGTTACATGACCAAACAACAGTAGTAACTGTAACGGTCTTTGGCAACTTATATACTTATATAAAAAATACCGCAGCTGTACGTGGAGAAGCGCCTGTCCTCCCTCCCTACCGACTCTTCGTCACATTTCTGCCCGAAAAACAGCGTTTGTCACCGGCAAAACTCTTTAACTCACCAAGTGTTTGTAATGAAAATAAATCACCGTGATGGTCAGCCCTCCTGACCGAGACTTCAGTGAACTTTCCCACAGAAAACGGCCTCTGTCCCCGCAAGTGAGGGAGTCAGGCAGTGTCCTGTTTACTGATGGCGATTATGTAATTATGTAATTTAGCGCGAAAAACGTAATTTTATCAACTTCCAGGATGTTTGGTGGATCGGGATCTCAATCACTACACATTATAACATTATCCATATGATTATAAACTGTCCGGGGGTTTAGATTGACAGGGGGGACACCGGGGAAACACCTTGAAAACACAGACTTCATCAT